>CM057449.1:16627500-16687500 GCA_016271365.2 Neoceratodus forsteri
ATCCATTCTGTTAATGTAGGAGGGTTTGTTTTTTTCCCATTCCTGATGATAGCACCTGTACAAATTTTTGAATAATGTTCTATACAGCAATATTGTGTCCATGATGAGTTGTGCCCAATGTTTTAATAAACATGAATTTAAAAAAAAATCACCACCCTCCTCACACTCAAGTGGGTGGCTAGCACAACCAAAAACAAAATGTTTTCCACAGTGCTCACGCTCACTCATTCATGAAATTCCAGCTCATTCATTAAGCTTCATTTAGGGGCACAGACAAGAGTGAAGGGCTGTTCCAGTCCTGGTGGAGGGGTCAGGATGGGGAACAGTGTCATGGACCCCCTAGTCTGAACTTCCCCCTCATACTGGAACAGCCCTCAGCTCTTGTCTGCTCCCCCACAGAAAGCTCAGTGATTGGGCTGGATTGTGGCCATGTGGTGAATGAGTGTGTGCATGCCTGTACAAGTGCATACTCATTCATTCCAGCCAGGTCAGTCAGGCAGCCAGCCATGGTGGAGAGTGGAGGGTTGTGCTGGTCAACTGCTTGGGGTCTAGGTGGTGGTGTAGAGATGGGTGGTGAATTTGATGGAGGGGCACTCCCAGACTGGGTGGGGGAACCACTAGACATGAGAGATTTTATTAATTATTCACTATATATATATATATATATATATATATATATTCTATAAAAAACTTCATTAATGCATCAGTTAAGGTTCTTCTACAGTGAAAAAAATGAGAAATTCAAATTTAGGGTTCCCACCTTGTACCCCACCCCAGCCTGCCCCCACCAACAGGCATCGGGGTGTGCATTGGGTCCTTGGCCTAACTCTCACCCATCCCATGTGTAAATAAGCTGAGGTGGTGCAGCACAGGAGAATGGGGTGAAAGTTAGGGACAAGGACTCAACCCCACCCCGATGCCTGGTGGGGGTGGGGTGCAAGGGGTGGGAACCCTCAAATCGAATTTCCTTGCTTTTTTTGCTGCAGAAGAACCCTAACTGATGCATTAACAAAGTTTTTTGCATAGAATTTCCATACTTTTTAAGAAAGAATAGAAAAGTAGAAAGTTGCGCAAGTTGGTGGGAGAACGGGGCCCTTCAGGCCCTGCACTCCCACCACGTGATTTTGAGTAACATAGTAACAGTAAGTGCAATGCAAACACAAGTGCAAACTGTTACGCACATGGTACTGCCAAGGAAAATGGTAACACAAACAGAAATAGAAATGCAAGCGCAAAGTGACGCCAAAGCAAATAGTGACAGAAACAGAGATATGAATGGAATTGCATACAAAATGCAACTGTTAACATGTACATTCACGGTACTGCAATTAGAAATGCAAATGCTAATGGTAACAGCAACAATAATGCCAAAGGAGACAGAATTGAAACACAAACACAAGCACGTACGGAAAGGCAAACCATAACACGCACGGACATGGTACCTCAATTGTAAATGCAAATGGTAACAGTAACAGCAAGAATAATGCCAAAGGAAACAGAAATGGAAACGGAAATGCAAGTGCATATGAAAACGCAAACTGTAACGCTCAGGGTCACGGTACTGCAATTGTAAATGCAAATGGTAATGGTAACACCAATAATAACAGCAAAGTAAACAGTAATGCAAGCACGTCCAAAAACGCAAACTGTAAGGTGCACAGTCATGGAACCACAATTGTAAACGCAAATGGTAATGGTAACAGCAACAATAACGCTGAAGGAAAGAGAAAGGCAAACGCAAGCGCGTACAGAAATGCAAACCGTTCACCGCTGGCTATGGTACTGCAATAAGTAAATGCAAATGGTAATGGTAACGCAACAATAAAGCCAAAGGAAACACAAGCGCAAACACAAACACAAGCATGTACTGGAAATGTAAACCATAACGCCACGAGGGCAGGTACCGCAATTGAAAATGCAAATCATAACGGTAACAGCAACAATAACACCAAACAAAATAGAAACAGAAATGCAAGCACAAACAAAAAGCGAAACCGTAACAGACACAGTGGCATAGAGCGGAATGGTGATGTTTCCGTTAACTTGACACAACTGGAAAAGTTAACTGGTACAGTAACGAAAGGGCACACCTTTCTTTTCCCCAAAAACTGCATTGAAAAACACAGTGAAAACAAAGAATGTGTGCATAATAATGGACCTTGGAGCACAAAATTAGGACTTGCAATACTCAATTGCTTATATCTCAGGAACCGTACGACATAGAAAGAAAATTAAAATTTTGTATGAATTAGGACTTTCCTGGCTAGTTTTAAACTTAGCCCCTGTTGGGGGCTAACCATTTTTGTGATGAAAAGTCCATATCTCGCACCATTTCAGAGATACGGGCCCTGAAAGGCATGATGGACACCATAATGTTATCCTATGGGAAAAAGCGTCAACTTTGGAGTGCCGTCAGTTTGCTGCCCTGTAATATTTGTTCACCAAACCATGAAAAAGCACATCTGTGGGATGTTGGCTTCCTTCCTCCAAATTTCAGCCCAAAAGACCAAAAGTTATTTTGTTAGCAGGGCAGCAAAAGAATTTCTGTAATGCAGCAGACGCCCGTAATGTTATCCTATGGGAAAAAGCATCAACTTCATAGTGCTGTACGTTTGCCGGCCTGTAATGTTTTTACCAAACCAGCAAAAGCCACATATGTAGAATGTTACCTTTCTTCCCTCCAAATCTCAAGTAAAAAGACCAAACCATTTCCAACATTTTCAATGTCAAAGATTAGTAACATTTCCTTATCTATTCCATTATAAAAAATCTGGCCATCTTGTCCTGCCCTCACGATCAAAGATGGCGATCAAAGAATCTCACAATCAAAGAATTTGCAGGCTCGCAATCAAAGAATTTGCAGGCTCACGAACAAGGAATTAAAAACCTTATAAATAAACAAAATTGAAGGAATTGCGGTAAACCACTGACATGGTTCAACAGAACGAAGCCCCCTGAGTAAAACCCACCCTCATTTGACTTCCTAGGACACCTCTGGGCTGAGAAAATTAATTTTTAAATTGGGCCATCTCATCCCTTGCTCATGATACACGATCGCGATCAAAGAATCTCACGATCAAAGAATTTGCAGGCTCGCAATCAAAGAATTAGCACGGTCACGATCAAAGAACAAAAAGTCTTCCGCTTTAAAAAATTAACAGAATTGTGGTAAACCACCACCATGATTCGACAGAAAGAAGCCCCCTGAGTAAAACTCACCCTCATTTGTCTTTCTAGCACACCCTAGACTGAGTAAATAGATTTTTCATCTGGCCATCTTGTCCCTCACTCGTGATGCGTGATCACGATCGAAGAATCTCACAGTCAAAGAATTTGCAGGCCTGAGATCAAAGAAATTGCTCACTCGAGAATAAAGAGCAAGGGACAATATGGCAGATTTTAATAATACAGTTCTGTAGCCAGGGTGCCCTAGACTGTTATATTAGGGTGGGTTTGCTCAGGGCCTTATTGCCCCATCTGCATACTAAACATAATGTATTAACTATCCCTGGTAGTTGAGTGCCCCCCATCATAACAAAACATATAATCATTTCTACTGCCCTGGTAGTCTAGTGCCCCCACCCCGCAATCTGTATTTTTACATCCCTGGTAGTCTAGTGCCCCCTGAGCTGTATAAAATAATTATTAATGTTTATATCCCTGGTAGTCTAGTGCCCCCGTTCTGTATGAAATTACATTTATTGTAGATATCCTGGTAGTCTAGTGGCCCCAGCATAATGACATAAAGAAATATTTGTATTACCTGGTAGTCTAGTGGCCTCCCCACCCACCCATCCATGCCAGCTCACCCAGCCCCAACACCCTTCCCCAGCCAAAGACTGGCACATCTCACATCTCACCCTCCACAGCCAGCTGCTGACTGTGTGACATGACTGCTAATGCAAAGAGGCATTCAGTTTCAGAGCGCCTCTTTGCATTACCGATCATGAATGCACACAGTTGTCTACTAGCCGTGGAGGTGAGAGGTGGGATGTGCCAGTCGAGGCTGAGGAAATGACTGGGTGGCTGGCACAGATGGGGTAGGGGGGCCACTAGACTACCAGGTAATACAAATGCTTCTTTATGTCATTATGCTGAGGGGCCACTAGACTACCGAGAGATATCTACAATAAATATAATTTTATACAGAGCAGGGGCACTAGTCTACTAGGGATATAAACATTAATAATATTTTATACAGTTTGGGGCCACTACACTACCAGGTAATACAAATAACTATTTATGTCATTATGCTGGGGGTGCTAGACTACCAGGGATAACTACAATAAATATAATTTCATACAGAGCGGGGGCACTAGACTACCAGGGATATAAACATTAATAATTATTTTATACAGCTCGAGGGGGGGCACTAGACTGCCAGGGATGTAAAAAAATACAGATTGCGGGGTGGGGGGCACTAGACTACCAGGGCAGCAGAAATGATTCTATGTTTTATTATGATTAGGGGGCCATTAGACTACCAGGAATAGTTAATACGTTATGTTTGATATGCAGATGGGACACAATGAAGCCCACTAAGCAAAATGCAGCCTCATTTAACATTGTTAGGCACCCCTGGGCTCAGATAGCATATTTTAAAATCTGGCCATCGCGTCCCTCGATTGCGATGCACGATTGTGATCAAAGAATCTCGCAATCAAAGAATTTGCAGGCTCGAGATTAAAGATCATAAGCAAGCTGCGAATGAAGATTTTAAGAGCTCAAAACTCTATTTTTTGACCGATTTAGATGGAACCAAAGGCATGGCTCGATAGATCGGGGCCCCCTGAGTAAAACCTATCCAAGTTTTACTTTAGAAGTGACCCCTGAGCCGAGATATTTGTCTTTTTATGATTGAAAAACTGAAAACAAAATGGTGGACCTCGTGATCAAAGAATTTCTAAAATCCTCGGGATCAAAGATTCTTGAAGTGCGAGGCTGCATATTCTTTGACCGCCAGGTGGGACGAGATGGCCAGAACCCCATTCTTTGTTCGCAAAACATACGTATAAATTTTCCCATTGACATATAATGGGAACTTAAAAGTGGCATAACTTTTGAATGCCTTAATATTTTTTCACCAAACAAAAGTGGCATATTAGGCTACCAAAGCTCTTTCAAACAAGCCACCTCACAGAGTGGCATGTCACAAAATGGCTGTGGAGAGCCATGTCCAAAATCCCAAAAGCTGCCTCCAAAAATGGATAATTTTGCATTTTTCAGCGCTTTCATATGCAAAGACCGTAAGTCCGACCAAAATGCAATTTGGCAAATCAAGAGATCTACCATGCCACACTGACCATACCAAATTTCCGGCACATCCGTTGAACAGGTCCAAAGTTATTAATGCCCAAACGTTTGACTTTAGTATGTATGTGACCACTGCACCTTAACAATAGTGGAATAGTGGCGTGACCGCGCCACTATCATTTATATATATATATATATATATATATATATATATTCATAGGAAAACTTTGTTAATGCATCAGTTAGGATTGTTCCACAGTGACAAAAGTGAGGAAATTCAGTGTTAGGGTTGAAAACCTTAACTGCGCATTCCCCCACCACCACCACACACACACACACATACATGCAAGCAGGGGAAGGACCAAGGCAACACAACCAATTACACACAACCAGCAGCAGGAAACAGAAATAACATACAACTATCTAAACCACAAAACCACACCCCCATGAGCCCATCTTCCACACACAAACAGCTGTCGGGGTGTGGCATGGGGTCGTCACTACTAACTCAGATCCCAGACGTTCCATGCTCTGCCAAACACATGTCACTACAGACAACTGGGCATTGTGGGCCCCATGTTGCCACCAACACTTAACACAGACTACACATATGCTATTTTGGGGTTTACAAGCCTCAAAACAGGATTTTAGACATTCATAAATGTAACAGTGTCATGCTACTTTTTTATTTAATTTTAGTAATTTTGTAGCCTGGGTGTTTTGAATTGCATTTGGTATTGTCTTTTATTGCACACACACACACACACACACACATATACACATATAGTCTATATGATTATCCTTTTATATGTGTTTAAGTTTGAATTAACACTATAAGCAGTTATTTATTGCATCACTTTAAGAGTGAGGTATTTTAGATGTGCATTTACCAGTTGAGGTCAGTCTTGTGAAAGTGCTGCTTGGGCATGAAAACGTTTGACTCTCACCTACTAAGGAGGTGTCAGCTACCTATGTGGTGACGTTCTTGCTTGTTTTATCCTGTGTGTGTTTTCACCATATGGATTGGATCTAATAAAATGGATTTTTTATCTTGAATCTGTGGATCTGTGGCAATCTGTGGAAACTTTTGTATTGTTCTTGAGCTGAACTTGAGTTGAACTCTGCTGTATTGGGAAATGCCTGGCAACCAACTGAAGGCCATCCAGTCATGTATTTCAGCAAGGCAGTTGTTAAGCACATTCAGTGTTGGATGTCCCTGGGGCAATGGAAAGATACAGCTGGGTATCATTGGCATAGCAATGAAAACCCAAGCTGTACTTTCTAATGAGCCTTCCTGGGGTAGCATGTACATAGCGAACAGCATTGGCGACAAGACTGAACCCTGAGGTACTCCACAAGACAGGAGGCTAGCAGAGGATGAGAAATTTACCATCACTATCCTTTGCCTCCTGCTTGTGAGAAAGGACTCAAACCAACAGATGACTGTGCCGGCAAGTCCACAAAATTCCCTCATGCAGTCAAGTAACTCACAAAGGTCCACCATGTCAAAAGCTGAAGAGAGATCAAGGAGAATGAGAATTGTCCCCTTCCCTCAATCTCTTGCCCTGAGAATGTCATTGTGCACCCAAACTAATGTAGTTTCTGTGCTATGCAGACCGGAGAGGTTCGTATAGATCAAAGGCCACAAGGTGCTTCTCCAACTGAAGTGCCACAATCTTCTCAACAACCTTACCCAAAAATGGAAGGTTGGAGATAAGGTGTTAATTTGCTTTGATGTCAGGGTCCAAAGATGGTTTCTTCAGAAGGGGTTTCACCAGTGCCTTCTTCAAGGCACCTGGGAAGACCACCTTCAACATGGAGCACTGGTCAATCAAGACAAACACCAGGCCAACAGAATTGACACATCCCATCAAGAAAAGTGTTAGTCCAGTTCATGATATGTGTGCCTCAGATTGGAAGCAACCTCAATGACCTCAGCCACCTTCACTGGTCTAAACTTGCCCCAACCAGACTGAGCACTCTCCAGGCACCTGGTAATCACTGTTGGCTGAAGATTGGCTCACTAGAAGAATTCTTTGCCTGATGTCAGACACTGTGTCTGAGAAGAACTGAGCAAACTCTTCACATAAAACATTAGAAAAGGCTTTTTTCTGCTGCAGGCAGGCGGGATTTAACAGCCTCTCTACTGTCCAAAAGAGCACAGTTGGTCAATTCTTCCCCTCAGCAATCTCCCTGGTCAGGAAATCTGTGTTCTTATGGCTGATTGTCCCCTGGTACTCACCATAGTGGGCAAGCAGGGCCAGCTTGTCTGCCTCCAGGCTGGTGCTCTGCCAGCTGCACTCCACTCCAGCCAAAAATCTTCATTGAATTGAGTCCCCATCAAACAATGGGGACCTCAACTGAGAAGATTTGGGTCATACACGGACTGGTGCAAAGGAGTCTAGTGTGTCAGACATCACCTTTTATACATGGCTTCCATCATTGGGTTAATTTTAGCTAAATGCCCTCTAGGATGCTGCCCATTTGGGCAAAATCTGCTTTCTGAAGTCCAACACTCTTGTCCTGGTCTTAGCCAACGAAGTGGAACCACACTGAGCTGGGGCCAACAATCAGCAGGGGGGGACCACTAGACACCAGGGATATATATATATATTTTATTAATCGGGGTTAGTGATCTTGGGGGGGGCACTAAATAACATGAAAGGTTTGGTGGGGAATTTTATGGGTGATATTTCACAGAACTACAGTACTGGTTCGACAACTATTTTGTCAAACGTCATTAGAGCAACGGTTTTATGTCAGCCACAACTGCGGTCAGCATAAAGCCATCCAGTGAACAGTTTTCTTTTAGGGTGGCTTTGCCTACCACACCCCACATGCTAGGGGCTCTGCTCCTGCACTTCCTGTATTTAGGATTATCAAATTCAAGTCAGAGTTGGTTTTGGGAGGGGGTGCAGGATCGGGGGAAAGAGTAGCGGGTCCTGAGTAAACATTACAGAGATCTGTTGATGTTGTGGGCACTGACACGATTGCTGTAAAAGTTTTGCCATGATGTTGGCATAAGAATTTCCCCACTTCCCAGTCAATCTACTGCCATTAATTTATGAATTGCGCTCTGTGAATTTCGTGCAATTCACAAAATAATTTGTGTAGTTAATTTTTAGGGACTTTGCCCATCTCTCCTGAGAACTTAAAGTTGTTTGTGATTATCACAACAGCTCCCTCTCCTTGGTCAGTCTCGTTTTCTTCTGTTAACTTCCCCACAATGTACAACAGATAGACAGGTCTATGGCTACCTGGTTTATCTCTGTTTCTGCTCTTAGGTAGGGGTATCACAGTTGCTATCTTCCAGTTCCCTGTTACCATCCCTGTTTCTAAAAAGCAGTTAAAGAGGTGGTGCTGCTAGTGGTGCTGCTAACACCTGCACCAAATATTTTAGCACCCATGGGTGCAGACCACCTGGGCCCTCTGAGTTATCCATCTTTAGCAGTGCTCAGTCCTTCATTATAGGTTCCCCCTGAGGAATCCATCTCTTCCACCGTGAATACCAAATGAAAATACTGGTTCTATATGTTCACCTTTCCTCCTTCTCCCTCCTCTCACCCATCCTCATTTCAAAGTCTGACTATCCCCTCATTGTGCTTGTGCTGTTCATACCTCTCAAGTGTCCTGTACTGTGGGACATCCCACATTTGGCATGATTTTCTTAACTTGTCCAGTTGTCCTGCCAGCAACTGTCATTGTCCCATGTTTGACAGTGACAGTCAGTGGGCTCTTTAAATGTATGTGTGTGAGCACAAGTTCTGCTGCTGGAATTCTCAGGGTGGGGACTCTGACTGAACAGGACATGAGCAGGAATGAGTGTGCGGGTCATGACACTGCAGAAGACAACAATAAGTTAGACAAGTCAGGTGCGATTGCTGGGTGAGTCCACTCCTCCTCCTCTCCACTGTGAAGCAATCAGGAAGTGTGCAGCTTGAATGTGGTGGTACGTGATGGCATGCACTGTTGCACTGCAGTCTAAGTCTAGTGACTCGAGTAATGAGGAGGCCAGGCTCGAGTCCACATCCCTTCATTCTGAAACTACTTAATTACCTGTATCGTCAGCATGTCCTGACCAAAGTTAAGGAGCTTATTGAGATCCCTTGGGAAGGGTCTAAGATCAAGCTGGCACAGGATCTTCCAGTAGCAACCCAGCAGAAGAGAGGTGCTTATCATCCCTTGGTCACTAAGCTCATAACAACCAGAGTGCGCTTCAGGATGCTTTATCCAGCACAGCGTTCTGTTCTCCAGCATGGTTCCTGGACAAACTTCAGGTCTGCTGAACAAGCCTCTCCAGAGCTGCAGAGATTGTTTCCGGACTTGTTCAAGGATAGCTGAAGATTTTTGGGTCTGTTGGAGCATCGAAGGAGTATTGATGTGGTCCTTGGAAACCTCTGTTACTGGGGCCAACTTGATTATTCTGCTGATTGCCTCGTTATATGACGAGTCTATGTTTGCACATACCTAGCTAGCTAGCTTTTGTTTAATGGGCTTTGGTATCGAGACACTCAACCCTCCTGATTATGATTATGAAATGGGTAGAAAGAATGCTGGCTCCTGATTGGCCAAGAGCAGCTTTCAGCTGGGCCGTTATCCCAGCACAACAGCCCAGCTAAAAGTAATATGTTTAAAAAAGGCATAAAATTTATTAAAAATTACCTATTTGAAAATCGCCATAAGGCACTCCAGGGTGTGTGTTATGGTGGGCTAATGGCCCTTCTCAGGTGGTGGAAGCACTCGGCTACACCTCAAGCTTCAACCCACCAGAGATGGCCCGTTATCCCACCATAACACACCCCCTGTCATGCCTTATTGCTTAATTATTCACCTTCATTTATTTATTTATTTATTTAAGAGTTTTGCCAGGAAGGCACACTTAGCAGGCTACTGCTCAATTCCAGATGTATCCTGGGGAAGTGGGGAGAGGGAAGTACAATAAGCAAGTAAGTGAACATCAACAATCAACAACAAGGTTCATATACAACAGTAAATATACAGTAGCTTAGTAGAAGTACAAAGTAGAATTGCAGAGAAGGTAACTTATCAGCAGGAAGCAATACATAGCAATTGGAATCATAACTGAGATACAATATAATACAGAACATGGGGTAGTACCAGTACCAGGTGATGACATGAGAGGATGAGCAGAGAGGGCAGAAAGAACTGTCCTTGGGTAGCCTGCATAATCAGTTGCATGAGCAGGGGAGGAGAAATGGGCTCGGAGGAGGATGTTGAGGTGCTGAGATGTGGTGGCCTGTCTAATGCTCCCAGGGAAGGAGTTCTACAGTGTAGGCATGTGATATTTGAAGGCAACTTGACCAGCAGCAGTGGACATGCAGGGAACAGCTAGGTGCCTGGTATCACTGTTTCTCAGTGGGTACGTTAGAGTAGAAGGGGCAGATAACACAGCTGTGAAGTAGGTGGGAAGGGACTGTGACCAGTACTTAGCCATGATGCTAGTGCAGTGGGACAGCCTATGGGCATCAAGCGAGGGAAAGCCCATGGACTGGTAGAGGATGCAGTGATGAGTGGAAGAAGGACAGTCAAGAGCGAAATGACAGAAGGAGTGGAAGAGTGGGTCCAATCTGGCTAGTGTAGACTTGGGTGCAGAACTGTAGACTACATCACCATAATCAAAAATAGGGACAATCATTTTCTGTAGAATGGGCCAGGACCAACAGCAGGATGCATCCATGATTGCGATAAGGCGCCAACCTAGGATTCAGCTTTGTTTGGATGGCATCGATTCGATATGTGCAGAAAAGTCAAGGTGCTGATCCAGGCAAACCCCAAATTATCTAAAATATGTACAGTCCTTTAGGAGGGGCAATTGCTGTGCTGCCAGTCTGGGATTCCACAGCCCTCTCTGTGCTGCCAGTCCTGGGATTCCTCAGCTCTCTCTGTGCCACAGTCCTGGGATTCCTCAGCTCTCTCTGTGCTGCCAGTCCTGGGATTCCTTGTCTCTCTCTGTGCTGCCAGTCCTGGGATTCATCGGCTGTCTCTGTGCTGCCAGTCCTGGGATTCCTCATCTCTCTCTGTGCTGCCAGTCTTGGGATTCCTCGGCTCTCTCTGTGCTGCCAGTCTAGGATTCCACAGCTCTCTCTGTGCTGCCAGTCCTGGGATTCCTCAGCTCTCTCTGTGCTGCCAGTCCTGGAATTCCTCAGCTATCTCTGTGCTGTCAGTCCTGGGATTCCTCATCTCTCTCTCTGTGCTGCCAGTCCTGGGATTCCTCAGCTCTCTCTCTGTGCTGCCAGTCCTGGGATTCCACATCTCTCTCTGTGCTGCCAGTCCTAGGATTCCTCGGCTCTCTGTGTGCTGTCAGCCCTGGGATTCCTCGGCTCTCTCCGTGGATGTTTTCTGTTGGCTGGCTGAGCTCATTTATTCATTACTTCCTGGCTTGGATCCCAGTTGTTTGTTTATGATCTGTCCCCTCCTCTGATTTCCTCCTCAACAGGGTTACTGTCGGCATAACAGTTTACGTTACTGGCATGAGGGTGCAAATTTCAAATACTCAGAAGTATGCTGACTAGTTGTACCTAGGTGTACAGTTATATCCTGGTGGTGGGCAGCTCATCTGATGCATCTATATTCATCTGGCTGCTGTACTATATGCCTCCACATTTATATTTGGACTGTCCAGCAATTGAGAGCAGGGCTTCATCTTCAACTTGGACCTTTTAGAGCATGGGGCTTCTACAAGTGCAAGGTGAGACTGATGCATTTTTTAGCCACAGCAGATTTTCTTTTCTTTGTGGACTGTTTTTTGAGATGCATGCTCTGCAATGGTCACACAAGTCTTTTCCTGATTTGTTTATATTTCAGCTCCCTTTGACTACTTCGGCACCCTGGTTTCATAAGGGGCCCCCAGCATATTGTATTATAAGTTATTGTTCATTTATAGCCCATGGTCTCTTCTGCTACAGGTGACTCTCAGAAAAGGACATCGTCCTTTTCCTTTTGGTTTGCTGGACTCTTTCATTTTGGTACTCTGTAGTTCAAGCCTAACAGTGGGCCAGAAGCTAATGTATTTTTATTTGGGGGCAGTTAACCCCTCCACCTTTTGACTGATTTGTTTATTGTAGTGTGTTCCATGGGCCTACCAGTTACAGTGTTATGTGTCTTATTAGCAGT
This sequence comes from Neoceratodus forsteri, assembly GCA_016271365.2. Taxonomy (NCBI): domain Eukaryota; kingdom Metazoa; phylum Chordata; order Ceratodontiformes; family Ceratodontidae; genus Neoceratodus; species Neoceratodus forsteri. The sequence goes on from CM057449.1 coordinate 16,639,888, forward strand.
GGCGTATACAGACTATGCAGTCCTGTGGAACTAGCTAATTAAGGTTCCTAGTCCTTCTTTTCTTTGTTGTTTAATCCAATTGGTTGTATGTTCACCTGTTATTTAGCCACTAATGTATTCTACTCACATGTTGGGTGGGGGGGTGGAGGGTATTGTGATGCTTTGGAATAACAGTCATGAGATAGTTATGGAGAGGGGAGCCCTTTGCTTTTAAATATGTAAATACTATTAGTTTATGGGTTTTAGGGTCTGTACCTTCAATTATTCTAAAGGGGTTTGGGGGTGTTATGGGTGTGTATTGTTTGATGTTTCATGGGGGAAGGGTTGTTGTTTGTGCACATGGTTTCATTTTTACAGATCATCTATTCCAGTGTTATGGGAAGGTGGGGGGAGGTTCTGGGGACTGTGTTACTTTTAGGGTTCTTAATTATATGAGGGTGTATTCATCTGTTATATGGATGGATGGGTGTGGGTTTTGTCTCCTTGGTTATTGCATGGTTGACTATGGGGGTTGGGGTGTGGGGCCACCTAGAAATTCTATACTTCTTCTGTTTACTGAACATAATTTCATTTCATTTCATTTTTATTTTGTTAACTGGGTAAGGATACTGGGACAAGCCCATTTTCAGATCCAACCAGACAAATAGACATACAAATTTATGAAACATTAGTAACAACAATTTAAGTATAACATGTATAGACTTCAAGTGAATTCAAGTAAATCCTTAAATTATTCTTAAACTGCAATAATGAAGTAGATAATCAAGCAACAAGGCGTAATGTGTTCCAAAATTGGGTGCTGCCACAGAAAATTATCTTGTTCCAAGCTTAGTTTGAAAAGAAATATTGGTTAGAGTTAGACTGTCACAACAACGAAGATTACATGTGGAATATCCAATTTTCACCAAATCGAATAAGAGATATTTTGAATTGAAAAATGATTTAAAACTTGACAACCAAAATAGAATATAATTCTATTTTTAAAAGATAGATAACCAAGTTTGGAATACATTGAACAATGATGAAATCCAGAGGGCAGTCCAAAACAAATCGACAGACATTATTGTAGGACACATGGAGCTTATTTAGCTCTCCAACAGAGTCGATGGTAAACACTAGCAACATAGTCAACATGAGGTTAGAGAATTCCCACTGCAATAGACTTTCTTGTATCTTGAAAAATACTGCTTCATTTTTGACAACAAACCCAATTTTGATTAACCTTTTACACATAAATTTAACCTGTGAAGAAAAGTTAGGCCTGTATGTAAAACAACTCCCAAATATCAAAATTCATTAAAAAATTCAACAACAATCCCCCCAGTATTATGAATTAACAAGGAGGGATTACCTCTCATCATAATGGAAGTGCCAAGCAACATTACTTTTGTTTAGCAACATTTAGTATCATATGATTATTCCCAAACCAGGTACAAACTGTATTGAAATCAGATTGTAGATCAGCTTCAATAGAGGAAATAGCAGTAGAATGAGAGAAAATTATTAAAACATCTGCATATAACAGACATTTACTGACTTTAAGAGTAGAAGGAAGATAATTTACACATAAAGAGAACAGCAATGGGCCCAAAATGGACCCCTGAGGAACACCCAGACTCATTGGTTTAATTGAAGAAATAACAGAGCCTATACCTACTACCTGAGACCTATTTGATAGATAATCTATACACCAGAGCACTGGCCCTTCAGAAAAACCAATTCCTCCAAGCTTACCACATAACAACAAATGATTAATAAGGTCAAATGCCTTGGTCAGGTCCACAAACACCACCCCCATTAGTTCACCTCTATCAAATCCGCAAAGGACGGTGTCAGCGAACCTCATCAAGGCAGTCTCTGTACCATGGTCTTGGCGAAAGCCATGTTGCTCTGGGCAAAGAACATGATATTTTTCCAAATATTAAGTAATTTGAGTTGCAACAACCTTCTGTAATAATTTTCTCAAAGGGTTAAGTATCGATATAGGTCTGAAGTCACCAAAAGAGTTGGCCCCAGATTTTGTGGGGATAGGAACAACCCTTGCTTGTTTCCAGGTAGACAGAAAATGGCCTGAATTCAAACACAGGTTAAAAATTTAACATAGGGGAGAAGCAATGTGGGATGCAATTAATCTCAGAAAACTACTATCCAGCGCTTGCCCACAATCTGAAAACCTCTTAGGTAATTTAGAGATAAGTTTCAGCACTTCCAACCTAGTTACTGCTTCAAAGTAAAATTTAGGACTGTCACATTAACTATTAGAGATACTTGACTCAGACAAGAACCAAGAAAATGATTGCTGTAAAGTAGAAAATCAGAACATTTCCTATTAAATTCTTCAACTAAGGGCAGAAGATCTGCAATAGGACCATCAGGAGATGAAATACTAATAGTTGAAGATACAACAGGGGCCAATAAATTTTTTACTGAAAACCAAAACTTTTTTGGATTAGACCAGTTTTCATCCAATTGTTTCTTACAAAAATATTTTTTTGCTCACCTCACTAAATTCCCAACCCTATTTCTCAAATAACAATAATGATCAAGAAGAAACCTTGTGGGAGACAATTTATAATTTTGCCGGGCCAGATTTCAAGCTTTAATCCACTCTTTAATTTCTCCATTAAACCACCCATTTTTAGACCCTCGAACTCTTAATCTAAGCAAAGTAAAACAAGAATTCTGCACTGTCAATAACTGCCTACAAAATTAATTTATTGCACAATCAAGATAGGGGATACGTTCCAAAAAAAAGGACCAATCAATTAAGGAAAGACTATGCTCAAGCCTTTGAACATAATAACTCTTAAAGCTACATGATTGAATGATCTTAAAAGGAATCCTTCCCTTCCTGAAGTTCAACACAATAAAGTAGCCTGGTGGTCACTAGTGGATTCAGCAAGTACTCCAGAAGAAGAAACAACATCAATAGAATTTGTGATGATCCAATCCAAAATAGAATGATTTCCTGTTAAATGATTAAATCTAGTAGGTGAGCACCTGAGACATATCATAGGACTGCAACAGGACTTCAATCCAAATTTATCTGATTGTAACCAATTTAAATTGACATCACCCACCGGAAGAAAATCAGAAGATCCTGAGTAAGTTGAAACATTATCCAAAAATTCCTTCAGCCCATCTAACCCACTTATTGGGGGATTATAAATACATCCTGATGTAACATATTTCTTACAACCTAAGATGAGTCTTAACAATAACCAGTCATTCTGAGAATCAAGGTAGCTACTTTTACCCAACTCTAGTACTTGCAAATTATCCTTTAAGAAGACCCCCCCTTTACAACCTTTCCAATCAGAAAGAATTGTTCTATAACCAGATATATGTCAAGTACTATCAGAAGTAAATTGTTTTAGCCAGGATTCTGACAAAACCAAAACATCAAAAATGATTACCTCCACCTCAGGTTTTTGGGGATGAAACGTCTTACATTTAAATGCATTATTTTTAACCCATGTTCCATCCCCCACCTTGATTCCTCCATAATAGGTACACTGTTTGCACGGGGGCCGGGGTTTAATTCAATATCTCCCAGTAGTGTGAGTAATAAATGAAACAACACTACACCCCTCAAACAGCTAAAAACATTTTTCAGGACCCCATAACAAACAAGTGGAGCACCAGAAAGAAAATTCTGACTACAACTCCTCAATTCAGAGTCACTTTGTAACAATCCTTTAAAATCAATAACCCAGACTTTTTGCAATATTCGATTAGACATGCTGTAATTCTCTGCTACATTTCACTGTTCATCCACTCTAACTACACACTCCATAGAAATAAGATTAATCGTTAATGAACACTCTAACACAAAACAATTCCACCTTGAAAATAACGTGAACAACATTTGCTATCCTCAGTCAGTCACTATAATCAGCAAATTGTTCTGGCCCACACTACCGCAGCTCCCTCAGACTCACATAGCCATACTTCACCACAGAGCTGCTGCTTAAGATGCTGCCATCTCTTACAAGTGGAAGAATTTATACCTCCAAACCCTCCAAATTGGGCTGCCAACACCAACCAGGAGTGGTGGATTAATGAAGAGGCAGTTGTTAGCAACACAGGTGAAAAGAAGTTAGGTAGTGCTAGTAAACAGAGGCCAGTTAAACAAGAGGTAATTTGATTTGCAACAACAGGCAGTCACCAATCTTAGCAGTTGCAGCACTGAAATTTCTAACAGTCACACAAGCTGATCACAGCTCCAGTCACAATAAATATGCAGCACTTTAAAAAATGATCCAACTTGAACCAGCAGTTAGCAGGCAGGAGTAAATCTTTAGCAGCACACAGTCATTTATAACACACTCTCAGCAATGCACTGGCAGCTTCATTAAATAGAACTGGGCTTCTCTTGCTGCCAGTAATATCATTCAGTACTGTAGCTTGACAGAAGCTCTTAGCAGGACAATGCAAGCAGGTGGAAACACGCCGCCCCTTCAGCATCGACAATCCAGCTCCTTGATTGTGGATGTAGAAGCTCAACAAACCCTTTACCTTCACCACTTTCAGCAATGCTGTAGATGTAAACAATGGAGTCAGGAGCCTGCCACACTCCCTCAGACTCCATACTTAGCCAGGGAGCCTGCCACACCCTCAGACTCCACACTTAGCCCAGGAGCCTGCCACTCTCCTCAGACTCCACACTTAGCCCAGGGCCTGCCACTCCCTCAGACTCCACACTTAGCCCAGGGAGCCTGCCACACCCTCAGACTCCACACTTAGCCCAGGAGCCTGCCACCCTCCTCATACTCCACACTTAGCCCAGGGAACCTGCCACACTCCCTCAGACTCCACACTTAGCCACACCTTCATCACAGAGAGCTGCCACTTAAGAGAGCTGCCACTTACCTCTTACAAGTAGAAGAATTATACCCCAAACCCTCAAATTGGGCTGTCACCACCAATCGGGGGTGGTGGATTAATGAAGAAGGCAGTTGCTTGCCAACACAGGTGAAAAGAAGTTAAGTAGTGCTAGTAAACAGAGGCCAGTTAAGCAAGATGTAATTTGTTGTGCAACACAGGGTAGTCACCAATCTAGCAGCTGCAGCACTGGAAATTTATAACAGTCACACAAGCTGATCACAGCTCCATTCACAGTAAATATGCAGCACTTAAATTTCACTACTAAGTACCCTATGGATTTTCCTTTTTCCATGTTTAATTGTATAAAGTATGTGACATGTCAAAGATACCAGATCTCCCTTAAATGTTCTCAGATCCTTAAACACTTATCTCATGTGCAATACCAATATTGCCTTCCTTCAAGAAACCCACCTGCTGTCTTCAGAGGGACACTTACTCTAAGGCAATCAGTGGGCAGGTTTTGCATGGTTTTACCAGTTCCAGCCAGGGCATAGCTATTCTGAACAGCTGGGCCACCACCTTCCAGAGTCAGCAATGCCTTCAAGACCCCCTGGGCAGGTATGTTTTTCTTCAGAGTACTCTGGACAGAGTCTAAGTCATTGCTGGCAGTGTGTATGGGCCCAATACTCCAGATCCATCTTTTTTATGGAAATAACAGGGCTCTTATCCCCTTTTCTTCCCCTACCCATTATTATTGGAGGAGATCAGAATGTGGTTTTGGCCCTTGATTTGGATAGATACGGTGGGTCTCTGCATGGATTATCTTCTGTACAGCGCTCCATTAGAGACATGATTGAGTCTCTAGGGCTTTGTGACCCCTGTCAGATATACCATCCACTGGATAAAGTACATATCTTCTTTCCCCAGTCCATGGCTCCCACTCTACACTTGATTTTGTCCTGCTTAGTCAGACAGCTCTGAGTGGAATACTGGACTCTGGGATAGATGTAAGGTCCTCTCAGATTGCTCTCAGTATTGATCCATTTATCTCTTAACTGTAACCCTCAAAGGACACATCCTGGAAACTTAACAACCAACTTCTTTTCAAGACACATTTATTCTGGAGTGGATTAAGGATCAAAATGTATTATTTTCCCAATATAATATGGGGTCTGTGGAGAGGGGTGACCAGGAATGGGTGGCCCTTAAGTGTTTTCTCCTGGGGGAGTTTATCAGACTCACCTCCAAGCACAAGGAACAATGTCAACAGGTGGCTGAAGATCTCTGAAGGAGAATTACTGACATTGAAGACTCCTAGTCCCTGTCGACTCCTGAGGACATTCTTTAGGAGCTGATGGTTCTAAGGAACAAATATGCTGATCTTACGTGAGAGAAGGCAGAATAGATTCTTCTTAAGATGCGCTCTCAGTATATTGAAAAGGGGGAGAAAGTGAGTCATTTGTTGGCATTATGCCTTCAGAAGCAGGAAACTTCCAGGCTAATTTCAGCCATCATAACTCCTGCAGGCATCTTTCACACCCAACCTCAAGAGATTGCTCAAGATTTTGCAACTTTCTGTAAGGAACTATATAGCCCCAATTCTCCCCACCCAGCCCATTCTCCTGTTACTGAATACTTTGAATCCATTCCTCTCCCAACATTGACTGAAAACCAGTAGTTATTCTTTTCCCAACCAATCACAGAGGATGAGATCCACATGGCCATCACCAGATAAGGCTCCCAGATCTGATGTTTTTTGGGCAGGTTTTACAAGATGTTTATTGGTGACCTGGTCCCTCTTCTTCACTGTTTTCGTTCATATATTTTTGATTTGGGTATTTTGGACTCTTCCATACTGGAAGCACTGATAGTCCTCCTGCCAAAGCCTGGGTGGTCCCCAAATCAAATTACAGGCCCATTTCCCTTATAAATTGTGATATAAAATGTTTTGACCAAAATCTTGGCACACCAGGTTGATCAGGTCCGGTCTGGGCTCCTTAGTAGAGAGCAGGAAGAGTGTGTCTCCTCTTGAACTAAGGTCGATATTCTGCAGAAGTTGGCCCACATTTTCTATGCATCCAGGGGTTCTGTTATCCCTTTGTTTTGTTTTTTTCATTTTCTTTGTTCATTTTTATTGGATTATACTGGAAAGGCATGTGAGCATTGCTGCACATTTACACAAGTCTCCAGTTACATACAACAATCATGAGACATGACATAGGCTGAAACATTTAACTAACAGTGAGAGTTAATAAAATGGTACATGAATTTAGGATAATATAGGCTAAAGGGTAAACCCTGAACTAGCCTTGATGAATTAACAAATACAAGGTGACATTAAGCATTCAGTGAGGGTCTAACAATAACATAATATAACAGTAGGAAACAAAAACATTTAAGTACAATCTAAAACCTAGCCTAGGTGGATTAACAATGCTATAAGTGCTAGAAAGAGAAGGTAAGTGCCTGAGGTGGTTTTGGTTTCCCTGGATGCAGAGAAGGCCTTTGACAGGGTCAGTTGGGACTTTTTTATAGTTAACACTTAGGAAGTTTGGTTTTACAGTATTTTTGTCACTGGACTCAAGTGTTATACTCTTCCTCAACAGCTAGGACATTTTGCAATGGGATTTTCTCTGCCCCATTTGCTCGATATTCTGGTACCCAGCAGGACTGTCCCCTTTCCCCTTTTCTTTTCAATTTGTGCATAGAACCTCTACTTGTAAAGTTAAATCTTGTCCAGGTTTGATGGGTATTTCTGTGACCTCACATAGCCTGCAGCTATTGGTGTATGCAGATGACATTTTTGCTACATGTTGCCCACCCTGTCACTTACCTTCTGGGAGCCCTATGTATTACTGAGGAATATGGTTAACTGTCTAACTACTGTCAGAACCTTAGTAAAATGGAAATTTTGCCCTTAACAATAATGGTCATTAAAGAAGACATTCTTGCGCAGGGCATGAATTGGTCCCCTCATTCCCTTAAATACCTTGGATTGCACCTCTCCACAGACACCTTCTTAATGCGTAAGCTCAATCTGGATGACATTGTAGGAAAAATCCAATAAGATCTTCATCATTGGCAGACCCTTCCCCTCTCTTTGTGGGGAAGAATTAATATTGTCAAGATGAACATCCTCCCCCATATTTTTTACCCCATCAACACATTGAAACTCTGGCTGCCCCTGGCCTGGTTTCAAAAAGTTCACAGTATGATTACTTAATTTATCTTGGCAAAGAAAGCTCAGAGACGTGCCTATAGGAAGTTGACAGCTCCTAAACATTTAGAGGGTCTTAAGCTCCATCATTTCCTTACTTATTGTTTTGCTAGCCATTTCGGTAAGATGTTCTGATGGTCCCCCCATCTCCTGGTAGTCCTCCCAGCTATTTGCCCATATGGCTAGACCTGGAGCTTGATTAAGTTAAACAACTCGGCTTATCGGTGTCATCACTGCCTTTTCTCCCCTTAAGATCTCTGCCTTTGGCTCTGAGTTCCACTGTTATGGGGACTTCACTCAGAGTGTATGCCCAGTTTTGGCCCATTTAAAACATCCCATCTACAAAGATATTTTCCAACCTGTACTTCGTAATTCCAGCTTTCAGATTGGGGAGCATATGCTTACCATGTTTTGGCCTCCCCAATTGGCTGGGGTCAGAATTTGTGACCTAATGGTAGTTTCATAGTTTCATAGTTGATTTACAAGTTCAATAGGTTTTCACCTTTTCAGAACTCGCCACCTACTAAACATCAACGTGGATATTGTATTTTTTTGACTAGGGGACTCTTTAATGTCGACAGTGGATATTATTGCTACTCTTCGATTGGGAGGGCAATCTGTTTTCAACGTCTTTCAATTAAAACATGTTCTGCTTTACTGCTTTGAGCCAGGCAGATGGACCATAAACTTCTTAGAGTTTTTTCATGAGATTAAATCCCTGATTTTAAAACCTCATGTGGTATCTGTCTAGTACACACTGCTTTTTGAAAAGCTTCATTGTATAGTCAATGGCTTCTTCTCTTATTGGGATTGTTTTCCAGATATCTCCTCCTCCTCAGTGGCAGGTCATCTGGTCTGATCTCTACCGTTACACTGCTCAAGACATATTGAGGCTTATTCAATTTAACATTTTGAATAATTTGTATTATACCCCCCAAAAAAATTGGAGAAGATGGGGAGGCTTTTCTCTTCAACATGTACAAGGTGTGGACAGGTAGAAGGCTCTGCTATGCACATCTTCTGGTCCTGTTCTAAAATTGCCCTTCTCTGGAGCCTGATTGAAGCTAAGGCAGACATGCATCATGGATTACAGAGCCTCTTTCAACTTGAATTATGTGTACTGGGGATTACAGTTCTGTCTCAGTTAATGAAAGGAAATACTACCCGGCCCTAATTTCTCTCTTCTTGAAGAAAGTGGTCCTGAAGCACTGACTCAACCAGATGGTGATCTCATAGCAAGAATAGCTCTAGGAATTTCTATTTAATCGTCATGTGGAGTGCACGATTGCGAGCTTGAGACACAGGCTTCCCACCTTTGAAAACAGATGGGGTAGATTGTCCACACTTTATACCATCCAAGTCTTGCCTAATATTTTGGACATGCCTTCATATGATCAAGTGGGTGTGGCTGGTCCCTGGGTTGATTGTTACCTTATTGTATCAGCTTAGTTGATACTGTATGATTATCTATTATTTCCTTTCTGAGAATCATTTTATATATTGTGCATTGGGATGACTCAACTGGCATAGGGGTTGGAGTATTAGTGTTTATTTGTTCCTGGTTGTATTGTCTATTACTTTATGTAGTGGCAGATTTGTCTTCAATAAAGTTTGTTTTATTTAAAAAGAAAAGGGGTAGGTACTGTTGATGGGGATTTCAATCTGCCAGATGAAGGTTAGAGCCTTCCAACAGTAGCTTAAGCTAGAATCAGGGACAACCTGGACTCTCCACTAGGGGCATTCCTCAGGCAACTAGTCAGTGAAACCACTTGTGATGGGCAATACTGGACTTGATACTCACTAACAAGAAAGTGATGCAGATGTCAAGGTGGCAGGCCACTGAGATCAGTGATTACTGTACAGTGCAGTTCAGTATAAGGACAGCTGTGGATCCAACCACAAAAGGGTAAGGGTCCTGGACTTCAGGAGGGCAGATTTTAAAAGATGGGTGAATGACTCAGGGATGACCTACTGCAGCAGGGATTGGTGACCTGGGTGGAGTTGAGAAACAGTGGGCAAAGATAAAAGGCGCATAGTAAAGGCAACAAACCTCTGCATCAAACAAGTGAAAAAAGCAAGAGGAAAATGGACAACTATAATTCCTGAAAGAGGTGTCTGAAATGGTAAAGTTGAAATGATAAAGGAATAATGCATGACAGGGTGTGTGTCATGCTGGGGTACTACCACACCTGGGGGTTTGGGCACGAGGCTGCAAGCTGAGTGCATCCAATGCCCCAGGTGTGGCGTTATCCCAAATGACACACACCCTGGAGTGCATTATTCCTATTATACAATGGCTCATTGTTATACAGAATAAAAACAATTATTTTAAAGATGTTTTTGTGTGGAAACATATTTTTTGATTTTTAAGAGCAGATGAAACAATCCAGCTCAAGTAGCTCAAGCTCATTTCCAGGTTCACAGTGAGGCTGAGACTAGAACTGTGGCATTGTGCTGGGATAACACCATGGGTCTAGCCCAAGACTGACCAATACCAGTTCAAGATTCTTTCTTGCCATTGCATAATAGCATTTAGAAGCTATGATGAGATGTAAAGGGAGGAGGGAAGCAGGGGAAACAGAGGGAAGCAGGGGAAACAGAGGGAAGCAAGGGGAAACAGAGGGAAGCAGGAAACAGAGGGAAGCAGGGGAAACAGAGAGAAGCAGGGGAAACAGTGGAACCAGCGGAAACAGAGGAAGCAGGAAACAGAGAGAAGCAGAGAAACAGGGAAACAGGGGAAGCAATTGAAACAGAGGGAAGCAAGGGAACAGAGGAAGCAGGAAACAGAGGGAAGGAAGCAGGAGGACAGAGAAACAGAGGAAGCAGGAGGAGAGAGAGAGCAGAGAGGCAGAGGGAAACAGAGGGAAGCAAGGAAACAGAGGGAAGCAAGGGAACAGAAGGAAGCAGAGGAACAGAGAGAAGCAGGGGAAGCAGGGGAAACAGAGGGAAGCAGAGGAAACAGAGGAAAGCAAGGGAAATAGAGGGAAGCAGGGGAAACAGAGAGAAGCAGGGGAAGTTAGAAGTGTGCACAGGGTGAGAGATTGTTGCTGAACTTATCATTTGAAAAGCTTCTGAAATGGCTGTTGCACAAAGGAAGGTTTGGGGAGTGTGCTGTGAGGTCATTGGAGGAGTAGTGGTTAAAGCACTTTAAAAAGCCGTGCTGCTCGCAAGAGGTAAAACAGCACCCTTTAGTTTGCTGTATGCTGCCTGAGTGAATTCTTTGTGATTGTCTGCTGAATAGTGAGAGAGACTGCTGCTAAAGTGACTTTCTAAAGCTTTTGGAACAACTGTTAGAAGTGTGCACAGGGTGAGAGACTGTTGCTGAACTGACCATTTGAAAAGCTTCTGAAATGGCTGTTGCACAAAGGAAGGTTCGGGGAGTGTGCTGTGAGGTCATTGGAGGAGTAGTGGTTAAAGCACTTTAAAAAGCCGTGCTGCTCAAGAGGTAAAACAGCACCTTTAGTTTGCTGTCGCTGCCTGAGTGAATTCTTTGTGATTATCTGCTGAATAGTGAGAGAGACTGCTGCTAAGTGACTTTCTAAGCTTTTGGAACAACTGTTGGAAGTGTGCACAGAGTGAAGACTGTTGTAACTGACAATTTGAAAAGCTTCTGAAATGGCAGTTACACAAAGGAAGGTTCGAGTGTGCTGTGAGGTCACTGGAGGAGGAGGTTAAAGCACTTTAAAAAGCTCGTTGCTCCTGGCCTGAGTGTTGTGAGTGGCGCGAGCGCCACTCGGTGCAAGAAAAGTTACCTAGAAGAAATTGTTAAATTGTATTGTTAGTAATCCCTTGGTGATATTTATTTCAATCTTAGTATTATTGTAAGGATTGTTTAAAGTGAAGGTTTAGTTGGGTTAATGGGTAATTGTAGGGAAGTGTATTTAAAATCCAAGGGACAATCTTGGATTAATGATGGGGACATTATTATTTCTCATTGTTAGCATTCTGCAACAAGTGTTTGTTGCTGAATTAAGTTGTATTGCAAATTTATTTATTTATTTATTTAAGAGATTTATCAGGAAGGCATGCTGAGCAGAGTACCGCTTGATTCCAGATGTGCCCTGGGGTAGGGAGTTACAATGGCACAGTAATACAGCAGGAAACAAAAACATACATAATGTGTTTAGGACAAGCAATGGATGAAGCAGTTATAACACAGTTGCATAGGTACAAGATCTTATTTTTAGTTCAATACAAAGGTGCAGCCTGAATAAATGGAGAGCCAGACTGGTGCTAACAGTTGGAAGGAGGCAAATTGAGACTGGAGCTAAGGGGGGTGGTAATAACAGGAGCAGTAGGTAGAGAAGCGCGTTTTGAGAAGGGCATTTCGTTGTGGTGTACTTGTGGAGTGTCTAATATTGGCTGCCAGGGAATTCCACAATTTGGGCAACCTGAAGCTGAAAGCAGCCTGGCCAGACCGGGTGGATCAGTGAGGAATGTGCAGGAGCCTGGCGTCTATGTTTCTGAGAGTGTAGACAGGTGGGGAGAAGGCGGTTAGGGAGGATGACAGGTAGGAGGCGAGTGTCTGTGACCAGAATTTAGCAGTGGTTCTAGCGCAGTGGAGCAATCATCAGTTGTGTAGAGAGGGGAGGTCCAAGGATTGGTAGAGGACACAGTGATGGGTGTTTGGAGGACGGTCCAATGAGAAATGGCAGAAGGAGTTAAAAAGGGAATCTAGCCTGGCTAAGGTATGGGGAGCAACACAGTAGACAACATCGCCATAATCAATAATAGGAGGATCAATTTTTGGACTATTGCCTGTCTGTTGGTAAGGGATGCAATTTTGTTCCGCAGAGGGCTCCCAACATGGATGTAATTTTTGTACAGAGCATCTATATCACTGAGAAGTCAAGATGTTGATCTAACCAGACTCTAAGATAGCGATATGAGGTGCAGGCCTCTATAGGTGAGCTATGCAGAGTATAGAACGAGGTGAGCCAGCAAGCCAGGTTAGTTTGGACCGGGAGCTGAGGTGAGGGAGACTGTTTTGTTTGAGCTTAGGAATAGTTGGTAAGAGATGAATCAACATTGGATGGAGTCGAAATCCTTCTGTAGGCGGGCTGTCACAGCACTAGTGGCTGGGCCAGAGGCAAACAGTACCATATCATCAGCGTACATTTGGATAGCCATTTGTGGGCAGGTAGCAGGCAGGTCATTTATAAAAATAGAGAACAACAGCGGGCCGAGTACAGACCCTTGGGAGACACCACTGGTGACAGGGAGAAGGTGGATCTAGCCGAGCTAATGTGGACTGATGGGACCTACTGTCAAGTAAGATGGAACCAGTTATTTGCATTGTCAGACAGTCCAGCAGTCAGTTTAGCCAGCAGCAGGGGATGGGGAGACTGTGTTGAAGGCTTTCGCCAGGTCAATAAATATGGCTGCTGTTATTTCTCCTTGTCCATACGTAGGATGGCGTTTGTGAGGCGCAGGAGGAGGTGGTGGTGGGTGATTTTTTCTGAAGCCGGCCTGGTAGTGGGGTGAAAAAAGCACAGTATCTAGATAGTGGTGGAGCTGGGGAGTACAAGGCACTCTTGAATTTTGCTAGAATGGGAGCAGGGATATAGGATGGTAGTTGGATGGGAGGAGAGGTCCCTCCTTTGGGTGGGGAATCTGAAAGCTTGTTTCCATAAGTTGGGGACTTCCCAATTTTAAAAGACAGGTTATAGAGCAATGTTAGCGGGTGGGCTATGGCAGGTGCTGAGAGCAGGAGCATTTTGGAATCAAGGCCCGATGGACATTTACCTTTGGTTGGGCTGAGTGTCTGCAGTATTTTTAGCACCTAGCCAGGTGTGACTGGGCAGAGAGAGAAGGAGGTTGCGGGGGGTACAGTGGGGTGAACAATGGACAGGGGATGAGGATGGGAGGAGAGTAGGGAAGAAACAGTGGAGGAGAAATATGAGTTAAACTCGGTGGCTACCAGTCTAGGATCCGTGATGATTTTCCCATCTATTTTGAGGAGTGGGAATGGAGGTTGGGCCGGTGGGGTGAAGTGATTTATTGACTTCCAGAATTGGGTAAGGTGGTAGAAGTTATTGTTGAGCATGAATTGAAAGTAATTTGATTTGGCCTGTCGTGAAGAGGCTTGTGCTGGTGTTTCTTAGCGACTGGTAGTGTTGCTAGCCGTTTGTCCACCTGTTGCCTTGAAGGATTTCCAGGCTGAACTCTGGCTACGCAGTGTTCCATAAGGGTTAGTTGCCTACAAATGGAAGGTGGGCTCCTCTTACTCGGGATCTCCTGAGTGGAGCATGGAGTCCCAGATGGCTAGAAAGGTTTCTGAGAAAAAAATTTCAGGGCCTCATCATATAGGTGGCCCTAAGGATAAAAGACCAGACAATGCTGATGAGATCATTTAGGGCTCCTCAGGTCCAGAGATTTATAAGATCTACTGAAGGCATGGGTGGGGGGCCATGGGTTGGGAGTTTTAAAGACCATATAAATCATACAGGTGTCACTTAAGGAGCTGATAGTAGGCCAGCTTTAATAACCAATGGGGGTGAGTAGTTAGTGCCCAATCCAGGAGTGTGTGTTTGTTGGATTTGTGGTTTGGAGAGGGTTCCACCATTAGCTGGGACAAATTTAGGGCATTTATTTGGTTTCACAATTTGGAGGCTCGCTGCTAGCCAGTTCAGATTGAAGTCACCAAGGATGTGAAGTTCGGCCATTCGTGATGAGACCTCAGGGTGCCAAGGTGGTCAAGAACAACCCAGTGGTGTATCTGGCAGGCATGACCCTGCTATGTATACTGGGATGGAGTGAGGTAGGGTGATTTTGATTAGAAGGAATCTATAGATTGAATTGGGGCTGTCGGGGTGGTTATATGGAAAACTGGAGTTTGGAGGAGATATACATGGCAGTGCCATGCCACCTTTCTTTTAATCCTGCCTGTCTTGGCGGATTGGGAGAAACCAGGTATTGTGAATTCTATATCCAGTTACGAGGCTTCAGCCAAGATTCAGTGATGATTACAATATCAGGGCGAAGGGCAAGGACAGTGGCTTATGGGGCTGCTAATTTGTTTAGGATGCATATGTTTAGGTGGACAATTTTAAGACCTTTAGGAGGTCAGTAGCTGATGCAGAGGTTGAGCAGTTATGGTTGCAGGTGGTCCTGGGGTTGCATTCAATGTCCAGCTATAAGGAAAGGAGAGCAGGGTGTGCCTTAATAAGGCATGATCTTTACTGAGGACCTCGTCGCATAGGTGGTTGGAGTTAGTAAGTTGGTCTTTGGGGCTAAGAAGAGGGATATATAGGGCAGGCTTCTCAGCATGGAATGAGGGAGGAAGGATAGAGGCCCCAGGGACCAATTACCAGCAACATACTGGTTGTGGTCCACTAGTGCTGAGGAGGAATGGAGGGGTGGCTTGGTAACTGTGAGAAGAGGTACTGAATCAGGTAGAATAGGATAGGATGCAGGCTGAAGGGAAGAGAGGGTTGAGCAAAGCAAAATGATTGTTAATGTGAGGAGCTGCATTTTTTGTGTTTTACACGATGGTACTTTTATGTTTAGGATATCAGTTGTATACTGTGTTACTACATGAATGGGCAATTGTATCCTGTATCTTAAATTACCTCTTACTTATAGTTCAAGTGAGTCTGATGAAATGGGTGGTTACTGTATGGAAATAATGTTGGACAAAATGTGTTGTTTACAGACTTGTTATAATTTATGGAAGAAATGTATTGTAAATGGTGGAAAAACAGATTTTCCTTTTTGGAAAATATGGGAAAACTTATTTGGGGCAAATAGTTATTAATGATGTTATTAATGTTATCAGGTACAGTTCATCATAATCCTGGGCCAATTAATCATATAGTGATGGATGTGAATACTTTTTAAAAATAGGTCATTTAAATGTACAGAGTTTATTGCCTAAAAAGATTTATTAGAAGGATGGTTAGTTGAAAATTCATTTGACATTTTAGCATTGACAGAGACTTGGTTAACTGAAAGTAAGTGATGATGAAGTAAGGTTGAAGGTTATTCTGTCTTTAGGAAGGATAGAAAAGGAATGGGGTGGTTGTTTATTTTTATATTAAGAGTCATTTATCAGCTAGTATAAATCAAGAATGTCAGTATAATAAATATTATGAGTCTTTGGTAATTGATTTGGTATTGTGAGGGAATAAATTGTTAACGTTAATTGATGTGTATGTACCTGCCTTGGATGTTAAAATGGGCATTGAAGCCTTTTTCATGATTTGCCTTTTCCTTCTTCCAGAGAACTGTTAATTGTAGGTGATTTTAACCTAGATTGGTCATCTAAACAATCAATTGATGTTAGGAATTTAGTATCAGGTCTAGGAATGGTTCAACTGGTGACTGATACTACTAGATATAATTATCGAACTGGATATGAGTCACTAATTGACTGGATCATTACAAATTGTCCTGAGCATGTGATTATTTCAGGAGTTAACTCTGATTGTCTTAGTGACCATTGTGCTGTTTTATTGTGGGTGGACAGTTAAACATGTTAAAGAACAGCAAATAATTATTCAATTTCAGAAAATTTCTGATTTTCAGTTGCAATCTTTTGGATGAAGTCCACTTAATTGATTGGTCATTCCTAGACGTTATTCAGGATATTGATGAAGTTTTTACAAGTTTTGCTGTTACTTTATTGATATTTGTGATAAGTTATTACCGATTAAGATTGCTAAAATAAAGGTTGAGGAGAAAATATGGTTTGATCATGATTTGAGAAAGATAA
This sequence comes from Neoceratodus forsteri, assembly GCA_016271365.2. Taxonomy (NCBI): domain Eukaryota; kingdom Metazoa; phylum Chordata; order Ceratodontiformes; family Ceratodontidae; genus Neoceratodus; species Neoceratodus forsteri. Next base: position 16,656,645 of record CM057449.1, read on the forward strand.
TAAGTAATAGAAATAAGGCTTGGAATAAGTTTGGAAAAAATAAGACAAGTGGTCTTCAGCAAGAATATAAGAGATTGCATAATTTATGTAAAACTAAGGTAAGGAAAGCTAAAAGTGATTATTTGAAAAATAAATTGGGTAATGGATTGGGTGATACTAAGGCCCTTTGGAAAATATTGAATGGTTTAATGGATGAAGTAAGAAATCAGAGAATATTTCTATACAGTTAGATGGCCAATTGGTTAGTGATCCAGTCAAAGTAGTTAATAGGTTTAATTCTCATTTTACTAATTTAGATATGTTTAATATACAAGGACGGGTGACAAATTCTGAATTAAAAGAGTTACTAGCTGATAATGTGGATTGCATGGAAAAGGCTGGAGTTCCAAAATTTTATTTTCAGGAATTAACTGAGAAGGATATTTTGACATATATATTAAAGATAGAGCCTAGACCTTATTTAGGGGTAGATGGAATAGATTATAGGATTCTTAAAAGAGCTGGTTTATTAATTGCTCCAATGTTGTCTAAAATTTTTAATTTTTCCCTTACTAATAATGTTTTTCCTACAAAATGGAAATGTGGTGTTGTTAGGCCTATATATAAATTGGGAAGTATGATGAATGTTAATAATTATAGACCTATAACATTATTAGCTCCCTTATCTAAATTGTTAGAAAGGGTTGTTTTAGACCAGATTAAAGAGCATTTGGATAAATATCTTCTTTGGTCCCATTCCCAACATGGATTTTGGCAGGATATAGTACGAGGACTGCCTTGGTAGAGTTCACAGGCCAGGTGTGTGAAGCCTCAGATGAGGGTAAAACGGTGGCTGCTGGCTTTGTGGACTCCCACCAAGGCATTCTAAATCTTGTTGATCATGGGAAATTGTTATTGAGCTATTTGAGGTTAATTTCTCCAATGAAGTGATATATTGGATTAATGATTATTTAGCTGAAGGGTGCAGAATTCTATTATTAATGGTGTAATGTCAGAGGAGGGTAATTTGATATGTGGTGTTCCTCAAGGGTCAGTATTAGGCCCTTTGTTGTTTTCTCTTTTTTTAAATTCATTGCATAAAATATGTAATGGTTCTGAACTTATTTTATTTGCAGATGATGCAGTTTTATTGTGTAATGGAGATTCTTGTCAATTTGTACAACAACAGTTACAAAAGGATTTTAGTTTATTGCATAATTGGTTTATAGAGCATAATTTAGTGTTGAATCATGTTAAAACAAAATGTATGGTATTTAAAATACAAGCTCTAATGTGAATTTTGAACTGATTTTAAAGATAATTATGGAAATAATATAGAAAGGGTTTCTGAAAGTTGTTATCTGGGCCTGGTTATTGATTGTATTTATCTTTTGAAATGCATATTCAGAAATTAATTAGTAAATTGCATCAAAGATTAGGAATGTTATATCGGTTAAAAAGGTATTTAACATATGAGGTTAGGGTAATTTTGGTCAATAGTTTGTTGTTTTCAGTTATTGATTATGGGTTATTAATTTATTTTCTTCTTCAGATAGAATCGAATTAAGCTTACATCAACTTATCATAATATTATCCACTTTGTTACAGGTCAGAAGAAATAACTCATCATTGTTTACTTTATAGCTCCTTAGGGTGCTTGTCTTTGGTTGATAGATTTAGATTCTGTGTTGTAGTATTTCTTCAGAAAATTTACTTAGGATTTTTACCTAGTGTTATTTGTGAAATGTTTCCAAGATTGGTAAATTCTGTTAGGACTAGGTCACAGGTTAATTTTAAATTTCAGATTCCCTATTTTAAAAGTGCAATGGCTCAGAATTCATTACAATATTATGCAGAAAACTATATAATGAATTGCCTTGTAATATTGTAAAATTTGTTACAATTCCTTTATTTAAAAGTGTTTAGGAAATTTATATTAGATGAAACAAAGTGTTGTTGTTTTAAATGATATTTTGTATTATTTGTATGTTTTGTATATATATATGTGTTATTCTGTTGTGACTGGGCATCAGAGAAATGGGCATATTTTTGCTCACTTGTTATACAGAATAAAATTAACAAACAAACAGGGGAAGCAAGGAAACAGAGAAGCAGGAAACAGGGGTAAGCAGGTAAGCAATGTGGAGTGCTAAGACACAAACTAAAGAGAGAAACTAGCTAAAGAGGACAAGCATTTTTAAGTAAGTGAAAACAGAAAGACTAAGGGTGGGGCTGTAAGGTTAAAGAGAAAAGGAGATGTGCAAGAGGGACCAGGAAAGGCAGACATCTTGGACAAATACCTTTGTTCGGTGTTCACAGAGAAAGGAGAAAGGTGGGACTACACAAAAGTAACAGAAGCTTTGGAGGGAGGAGGGTGGTTGACACTAATCCTATATATTTAGAAATGAGAGCCCTGAAGGGCTAATTTGAAGGTGGACACAGCAATATGCCTGATGGGTTGCATCAAAATTATTAAGGGAGCTCAGGAAAATACTGGTGCACCTCGGACAGTTTCATTTAACAGTTTATTGGAAACAGGTGTGGTTATGGAGGACTGGAGGACGGCAGATGTAGGCATACTACACAAAAGTGGTAGCAGGGAAGAGGCTGGCTATTATAGACAGTCAGCCTGACATCGGTGGTGGGGAAGTTAATGAAATCACTACTGAAGGAAAGTATTGTGCAATATCTGGAATCCAGTGGGTTACAAAACCCAAGGTACTACAGCTTGGGTTCATGGGGGTAGAGGTCATATAAAATGAATATTAATAGACTTCTTTGATTGAATGACAAAGGAATTAAATCAGGGTAGAGTGGTGGAAGTGGCCTACCTAGATTTCAGTAGGGCTTTCCACACCATTCCTCATATGAGAGCAGTAAGAAAGCTGGGTAGCTTAGGAGTGGGATCAGTTGCGGTAAACATGATATTAAATTGGTTAGGGGATAGGTGAAATAGGATGGTTGTAAATGGAGTTCACTCTGATGAAGGACAGTGACCAAAGGAGCATCTCTCAGGGACAGTGGCATAACAAGTTCCAGTAGGGCCTGGGTGCAAGGGTATGCTATAGGCCCCCACATTTCAATCCCCAATTTTGAACTTGCCCGCCATTTTGAAATATAAGAGTTTGCTAACCTTATATTACAATTACTGTATCCATATGATCAATTCAAACTGCAGGAAGTAGTAAATAAAGAACAGCAATATTATTCGTGAAACTTAAAGACTGCTACATGTTTACAGTTGCTTTCTTCTGTTGATATCTGTAGTTAAATGTGAATAAAGATGCGCACTTAATTTATAGAAAGTATTTTAAAATCTGTTTGGGGTGGGCTATACCATTAATATTTAATCATTTGGACAATTTGTTTCTTAAAGTAGGAAGAGAGACTGTGTTGCTTGATTTTCCATTCTTCCTTCCTTCCTAACACTGAATGGTTTCAAAAGAAGATAATTTATTCATTCACTTCAAGTCAAGACCAGCCTGCCCACTGTCAAACTGGAACGATTGAAACTTAGATTCATAAACTTAATTTTAAGTCTGTGACTGTCTCTGTCAGACGGAGGCAGGAGGCAAGGCAGCCAGGCCTACCAGTGATTACAGGATCATCACACTCGAGGAAACAGACTCAGACAGAGGATAGGAATATTGTAACATTTTGTAAATGTAACTGTTGCAGCAACTGCAGAGGACCACCGACCGCCGATCTGCCAAAAGCCAAGTAAACAATATTTTTTAATTGTATATAAACAGTGGGGAGTTACCACCAGTGACTGACAGATACAGTATGGATAGGGGTTGGGACTCAGGTCAGGTTGCACTGACGTGCACAGCACTACTTAACTCCTCACTGCAGTCACACACAGCAGTCTGAAAAGACTCTGAACAATTCAAGCGAATACCTGCCGAATCGTCTTGTCAGACTGCTAGTCTTGGAAGTTACTTACGTACACTACGCACAACACTGACTGATGACTGACTTCTGCAGTCTCTAAAGATTCCCACCATGGCACTCTCTACTAGTTCTCTCCTCATCCTCACACCACAACCACACGACCAACAACAACAGTCAAGATTGAAGTGAAAGGTGTGATTTTCATTCAGGCGTGCACACTTCCACCTAGCTTGACCACATGACTCTATTGTCTCAGGCTTACAGTCATGTGGTACTACTGTGACTGTCAGCAAGTGTACTGTAGTCTAGCAGCAGCCTAGCAGCATGCCTTCCCCCCCAACTGAATTCTCCAACAAAACTAAAACAAAAAAAAGTGGCTGCAGCATAAGCAGCGCATACATGGGCAGCATTTTTGAAGGGGGGAAAAACATATCTTTTAGTCCGACCATTAGGGTCCCTAAACCCTTGTGGGCCTGGGTGCCACTGCATCCTTGTAGCTACACCTCTGCTCAGGGATCAGTGCTGGTGCCACTTCTCATTTAATATGTAACCCCCCTGCAAATGGGGGTTCCCAAAAAGTCTTCCAGGAGCTTGCTTGAATGCTCCAAGCTTGAATGGTGTTTGGCGTTTAAGCCGTTTATCTGTGAGTGCTTTTGGAGCCTCTGGTACTGTCTCTTTAAGAGCTGTCTGCTTGCAGACATAATTAGTTTGTATGGGGGATTGTGTGTCTCCCTGCTTGAGTCCCGCTCAAGCTGCTGTCAAATCGCTCCATTTCTGCAGCTGCTAAGAGTGCAAAGGGAGCCCATCTGAAAGCTGTAACTGTTTGCCTGTAATCATTTGAAGCATTAGCAAAATTGCAGATTGTCTAACCTGCTTTTCTTTGCAGTCTGAACTGTTTTTGCCTAGCCCTCCATTCTGGTTTTGAACTGCTGAACTGGACCAAACAGTGTGGGTTAAGGGAGCCCTAAAATGGAGCCTGTGGATGAATCAGAACTTGGACTCTTATTGTGAGCCAGCCACAAAAGGATAGTATGGGCAGTGACTCTGGGAAATGTGAGTTTTGACCTTGGCACCTTTTTTCCACCAACAGGGGTTTATTGTGAGTGACAGCCAGACCAGCCAACAGAATAGTGTGGAGCTAAAGGAAATGCACTCTCTGGGACTGGAAAGATTAGATGAGTTGAGACAGTGAAGAGAGAAGGCGCTATGAGCTTAAGGCGCTGTATAGTTTCATGCGGGAAGCATGTGGGAGGCCTAAAGTCGGGCTGTTGCATTGCCAGTTTGGACTGAATCCGAGTTGTGAGGAGAAGGAAGCACTAGAAGTGTGGAAACCAGGCTCAACCTGTAGAAGACTGGAGAAATTGCTGAATTGCACTCGGTCTGTCAGAACTGAAGCTGCTGTGTGTGCTCCCAGGTATTTGCGTAGTGCGATCAAGCATCAGGAGCAGCCTGCATGGTATAGTACTTTCCTTTTACATATAAATTTGCATAGTGCTTATGGGAAATCACTATTTCAAATCCTCTGTACAGTGAATTGTGTGCTGAAGCTGGAAGTAAACCCCAGCTTAATTCGGACTACATCCATTTGCTATTAGCTGCAGTGGGTCCAGTCACAAGGACCTTTTTTCTCCATGCCCTGTTCTTCTGGCAGTCTGGAAGGACTTTCTCCATTCGATCCTCAGCTTGGGTATTGTGAGTACAAATCAGGGTAGCTCCCTGCCATCTGTTTATAAAATTGCAAGTGTGTCATCTAATTATTGTTATTTCATTTCTTCACAAACTGAGCCATCCGGATCCGAATTACAATTGGGTATTGTGCATATATTTTCTTCTACAGGGCCCTCTCCATCTGCACCTGCCAGCCAACTCCAGGCAATGGACATGGCTAGCCCCCCCCTCCAACCTGGGTGCCCAGAGTGTGACTTTTTAGGCCCTGTAATGTGCACAATACTGTGATTTAATTCTACCAATTAACCTGATTGCCCCCTCCTTGTTACTGCCCCCTCTAATAAATCAGATTTGTTGTTATTGATCTATATGCTGTCTGTGGTGTCAGTACATGTAGAGAAAGCCCTGCATTGTGTTTGTGTATATTGCCTAACCTTGTTTTACAGGGGGTCCTCAAAGACATGCTGCAGAATCAGTCTCGAGGGTAAGTAGTAATCTATGATTGAACAGTGTGTACATGTGGTGTATTGGGACTGTAACTGCTGCGAATTGTGTGCACCACTAGAAGGGATAAAAAGGGTGTCTCAGTGTCCCAGAGGGCTGTGACCAGGCTAGTCTAACCACTGCAAACCCTGATCTCTGAGTGGAGGCACCCGCCATTGGACCTAGGACCTTCAACCTGTTAGTAGCCAAGCAGGCAGGGGTAGTAGCCCTTGGGATAGTGCCACCTAGGGGTTACAGATATCTTTATAAGTGACACTGCAGAGGAGCTGGAAGACAAGGTCTTCTTCTTCGTGGATGACACCAAAATGTGCAATAGGGTGGACATTCTGGGGGGGGAAGGATGAGTAGAGATACCTGAGAAAACTAGAGTATGATCAGGCATATGCTGGCTAGGTTTCTATGTGAACATGTGCAAAGTCATGCACTAGGCGCTAGACTCACAGGGACAGAGTACAGAATGGGTGGAGTGGTATTGATGACTACCAAACAGGAAAGGGACCTGGGGGTAATTTTATCTGATGATCTAAAGGTGGACAGGCAGTGTGACAAGGTATTTGGGATGGCTAGTGCAATGCTGGGGCACTCATGGAGAGTATCATCAGCAAAGGAGGAGGCAGTATTGCCTATTTGTAGGTCACTGATAAGACCCCACCTGGAGTACTGTGTCCAGTTCTGGAGAACACTATTTTGGAAAGATATAAACAAAATGTAAGTGGTAGAGAGAGGGCAACTAAAATGGTGCAGGATCTGCATCAAAAGCCTTATAAGGAGAGACTAAAGGACCCCAATATGTAAACCCTGGAAGAGATGAGGCAGAGGGGGCTAAGACAGAGACCTTTAAATACCTCACAGGGGTAAATATGGTACAGGAGGGAAGTATTTTTCAGACCAAAAGGTGCTCAAGAACAAGGGGACATGCTCTGAAGCTGCGGGAGGGGAAGGGTGGATTCAGGAGAGATGTGTGGAAGTACTTCTTCACAGAAAGAGTGCTGGATTCCTGGAACAGTCTTCCACGGAGGTGGGAGGGAGTGGTGAAGTTCAAGAATGCATGGGATGGGCACAAGGGAATCATAGTGAAAAGGAAGAGGGAGGGAGAAAGAGCTGTAAATCAAGTAAGGTCTACTGTAACACTGTAGGTATGAAAAATTGGGTGGACTGGGTGGGTCAAGCAGTCCTTATCTGCCATCAGATTCTATGTTTCTATGTGATTACCTGCACCGAGACTGTCTCCATACCATTGCCCCTTCAATGCCCTTGATCTCCATTGCTTTTATTTCTTCCCTTACATTTATTGATCCCCCCTTCCTGTGGCCTGCCCTTCCTGAATAGTGCATAGCCTGGAAGGCTATGTCCCAGTTGAGGTACTAGGCGACCTTCATCTCTGTCACTGTTACCTAATTTAGCTGGACTTCAGGCAGCTACGCATGTAGGACACTGTTCCTATCAGTCATGCTCCTCATGTTTATGTATAAGCCTTTCAGACCCCTTCTTATACCCACCCCAGAGGTTTCATATCCTCCTTTCTCCTGCCTCTCCCTCCTGTACTGAGCATCCACCTCCCTGTTTTACTGTGCCTTTCATGGCTTCCTCTTCCACATGCATCCATTTCTCCATAAACCTTCATGTCTGATTGCCCCTGCTCCTTTTCATCACCCCTCTATTCTCCACTACCCACCTTCCTAATTCCCTTTCCTACCTCCTCCATCCCCATGTTTTATTCCAGCCTTCTTGTTCACTCTGTATGTTCTCAAGCCAAAGAATTCTATCCCTCCACTTGTGTAGTGTTCTGACCTCAACTGTACTATTTCCCACCTAAATTAAATGTGTTATAATAACTGGTGCGCTTTTCCCATAGGTGAAAGGGTTATAATTTTCTGTTATAACCTGAGTTAAAACTAGTGTGAGCATGTGCAAAAGCACTCTTCAGTCTTCTTCAGTACACAGCAGGCCGCAGTTCGCTGCCAGTTGGAATCGGCGGTAAGTTAATTTAAATGTATTTTATATAAATGCTGAGGCAAAAAAGTGTTCCCCAGCAATTATATAAAATAAAAGCTGGGAAGGTGGGTGAAACTCGAATGTTAGATACCCCCTTGGTGTGGGATGCCTGTACAAACACCTCGAGCTTCACTCTCGGGGTTTATGTAGCATCCCACACCTTGGGGGTGTCTAACATTCTCATTATAACCACCTCCCCAGCCATTACTGTATATATGTTTTGCAAATTTCTGCCACACCAACCTGGTGCCATCACATTGTGTGTGGAACATCCCAATGCCTTCAACCCCTTCAGGTAATTTCCCTAGCATTATAGTATTGTCACAGTACTACTTCCAAAAAGGCTGGCACACCTGTTCTTTTCTCTAGTGTCCTGCTGTGAAAATGATCTACCCCACTGTCACCGGTTTGACATGAACTCACACAAGAGCAACTACTGTTCTCACCCAGACAACTATTTGTAGTTCGGTGCTGCCACTATCTATCTGACTATCTGGGTATCTCTGGTTCCTGTCCAACCACTGCACACCGGTCACCCAGTGCAAGGCCTTCTATTTAGGCAACCAACTGCCCCTTTACTCACCCCAGGAACCTCACATCTGCCCAGTATATGATACTGGGTACTTTTATTCTTGGTACTCATGCTCTGTAGGAGCAGAACACTGGTTTGTTGAAATGAAATAGATTTTATCTGTATCATAAAACAGTGGGCAGTCACAAAGAATATTAAATATAAAAATATTTTACATGTATTAAATAACAGAATATACCATACAATACCAAAGGGATAAAACACACCAGGAATACAAAATAAAAACAGGTTAAACAGAATGATAACAGAAAGAACAAGCATTTGTCAATGCTGAATGTTGTCTCACTGGCATTGCTAGAGCAGGAGTTAGAGATGCATAACGGGAATGGCACTGAAGTACTGAACTGATGCCATCCCATCCCCACCCTGCAGAGACTGACAGGCGTTGAGGTGTGCCTTTGGGTCATCAGCTATAACGCTCATGCCATTTTACCTCACCCTACCCTGTAGACACTGACAAGTGTCATGGTGTGCTTTGGGGTCTTTGGGCCTTATTCTTACCCCATTCCATAAGGAAATATGCTGACATGGGTGCAGTATAGAAGAATGGGGTGAACGTCTGGGCCAAACACTGCAAGGCACACCTCAATGCCTGTCAGTGGCTGCGGGGGGGGGTGGAATGGCATGAGCATTACAGCCAATGATCCCAAGTCACACCCCTGACGCCTGTCAGTCTCTACAGGGTGGGTGAGTTACAGTTGGAAACCCTAATGCTGTGGGCGTTTGTTGGTATTTCACTCCAAATTTTCAGCATGGGCTTTTGTGAACCCCACCTCATGAAGCGGCACTATCAGTTTGTTAGTCGAAGGTGGTTTGCACAGTGACTATGTCATTTGGTGACACAGGCATGAAAACACATTTTGGGCAGGATGTGAAAATATCAACTGTATTGTTCAAGGAGGTGAAAAATGGCAGCTGAAAATCTGGAGTGAAATATGAAAAATCAGTGAAGTCATGAGCAGGCATAGAAACTGCGCAACACACGTCCATAGCCCAATTATTTTTGGGATTTTTTTAACCACATTTTCAACATAGGCATTTTGGGACCTCCTCTCATGAACAGTGGCACTGGGATTTTGTTAATCTGTCCCAAAGTTGATTCCCACAATGACCAAGCCATTGTGCACCAAAGTGCTAAGAAACACATTTGGGCAGGATATTGGAAAATGACAGCTATACTGTTTAGGAGGAGTGGAAAATGTCAATTTTGAAAATCTGGAGTGAAAATATTACAAATTTGCGAGTTACGAGCATGCGTAAATTGCATAATGCACACTCATAAACAGTCATTTTGGGGATTTTTTTCACCAAATTTGCAACATAGGCTTTTGAGAGCCCCTCATGAACAGTGCCACTGTTGTTTCGTTAATCAGTCCCAAAGGTGACTCCATGCAGTGACCATAAAATCACCTGTCAGGACCGAATAATTTTTTTTGAAATTTAAGTTTATTAGTTTGAACAATACAACCAAACAGAAAACAACAAAAATAAAACCAGAAGGACATAATAAAACCAACCCCTCCCCATTAAACAAATGTACAGGATATCAGGAAGTGCTTAAAAGAAGTAAGGAAGACACGAAATACATATCATACAGCCAAAATTCCAGGAAATACATAACTTCTGACACCCCTAAGGGTGCAACTTCAGCAAAGGACCACAAACACAAAACACCTGAAATCTGGATATCACAGCCTATTTACAGAGTAACTTAGCAACCTAAAGCAATCTAAATTACTTACAAAAGAAAGAAACAGATCTAGGATCCACAATAACACTAAGGAAACCTAAAAGACACTATATATGCTATATGAGGCCAAGGGATCGGGTCGTCAGACCTTGCTATTAAGGCAAGCATAAAGACTGGAGTTTACCCCATCTTTTATGAAATAAATCCATACGATCCTTATAGCTGGCAATCAAATTTCCTGATTGGAGATATGACATTAACTCCTTTAACCAATCAGCATATGATAAAACCAGCTGGTCCTTCCAATGTCTTAAAACCAGCTTCTTGACTGCCATGGATACTAAGGCCATATGGTATCTGCGCTCCACACTATCTATATAAGAGAAATCACCCAGCACACAGATTTCGGGGCAGAAAAACCTGCTCAGGCCCAGAAGGGGATCCAAATTGTCCCGGATCAGGGACCACAGTGGGGCGACTTTAGGACATTCCCAAAAAATGTGAATTAGATTACCCTCGGCTTGTAAACACCTGAAACAGTCCGAGACAGAGGCCAGCTTATGCTGAAAAAGTTTAACAGGAGTATAGTAAAGGTTATTAACAATATTATACTATACTAACCGAAACCTATCTTGAGTATATCTATGTAAATTAGGCCAAAAATTATTCCAGAGCGGAACATCTTCAGGAAGAAGACGTGTCCAGACCAAGGGACCCCCAACATCCTCCTGTGAGTTAAAACTCAGGAGATAGGAATAAATCCACGAGACGGAATGAGGCTGAGAGGCAAGGCTAATAATGTTAGTTAGAAAGGGGTGTACCACCGAATGTCTAACCGTAGTACCAAATTTGTTACCCACCAGGTGCCGGAGTTGGAACACCTTAAAAATACCTTTGGTTGATATATCAAACCTCGTTAGAAAATCATCTGCGTAAGGAGCAGTCTTGACCGAACAGGTGTTCCACCCTAGAATCTTTGAGTTGTGGGAGCCAACTTGGCCTCATCAAGAATTCCCAATCTGATATTGGGATTGAGAACTATCGGCTGCCTAAATCCATAAGATTGGAGATCCGAAGAACTTGAGACATTGTGCCCACGATCTAAAAGAAACTGTCACCGTATCATCAGAGACCAACTGTGAGAGAGCTTTCGAGGACTAGTAGAATAAAGCAGACATATCAACTCTAAGTTCAGAGAGAAAAGCCTTCTCAACTGAAGCCAGATTGGGCAAGGCTCTCAGTATTCGTGGAAAACCATCTTCCTAACTTAGACAAGTGGGCAGCCAGTAATATAGAAGAAGGTTAGGGAGCCTCAAGCCACCCTGTCCTTAGGGAGGCGATAAGGTGGCATAAGAGCATCTCACACCCTTTCCGCCAAATAAAGGTAGAAAGCAATCGGTGAAGCTGTTGAAAGAAGGAAAGAGGGACCCAGAGATTGGTAAGGTTCAATGGATAGAAGAGCCGGGGAAGAACATTCATTTTGATAATATTAATTCTGCCCCAAAGTGAAATAGGGAGGGCTGACCAACGTTGTAGGTCCTGGCTAATCGAGCCTCTGACTCTAATCAAATTTAATTTTTTCAGAAGAGAGAGGTCAGTGGTAAAGTAAATTCCAAGGTATTTAATTGATCTGGAGGTCCCCTCATTCCAAAGGAGAAAATCTTGCTTAAACATATAATTATTTAAAGGAAAATCTACATTTAGAGATATTTAATTTGTAACCAGAAAAGGAGCTAAACTGCCTGATAATATCAAGGGCTGCCTTTAAGGATGTTACGGATCTACTAGATGCAGCAAGACATCATCTGCATATGAGACAGAACTAATTCCCGTTTTGGAACTTGATACCTCTCACTCGAGGAGACGACTTGTTTAATCAGTAAAGGCTCCAGATATAAATTAAACAACAAGGGAGAAAGGGAAAACCCTGCCTGGTACCAGCAAAAGACAGAAGAGGGACAAGACCCCATTACAGTAAATCTTAGCGGAGGGCAATTATAAAATACCTGTATCATATTCAAAAGGAAGTCGGAAAGCCCATTTCCTCCATTACTGTCCATAAAAGACAGATCAACCCGGTCAAATGCTTTCTCAGCATCAAGAGAGATTAAAGCAACTGGACCTGAGGTAGACCGGCATACTGAGAAATGTGTGACAAGGTCCTCAGATGGTCAGCCTCGACCTCCCAGAAACAAAACCAGTCTGCTCAGGGCTCAAAGCTCCAACCAGATCTTCTTGATCCTTTCAGTGAGTATTTTAGCTTGTATTTTAATATCATAATTTTGAAGGGAGATAGGGTGGTAACTAAGCTGGATCGGAGGGTCCTTGTCTGCCTTGGGGATTAAAACTATAGTAGCCTTGAAGAAGGCAGGATCAAGCTCAGATGAAACCGGGAGATAGTTATATAGTTTAAGAAGAATGGAGTTAAATCATAACAAAGACTTTGTAAAGTTTGCGAAATCCATCCGGACCCGGCGCCTTGTCTGGCAGCCAGAAGCAATAGTACTCCTTATTTCCCCAGCTGAAATAGGGCTAGTAGACTGCTTGCTGGGACTCTGATATGCACGGACACCTATTCCTCTTATGTATTCTTTGATGTCTGCAATAGGATAAAATGCGGGAGTAACTATAAAGACCTGAATAATATTCTTTGAAGACATGCTAATATCTCTAAGCGAAGAGACAGTATTACCAGATGGGGAGGTCAAGGAAGGGATGATCCTCAAGCTCTCCAAAGTGCACGCAGGACAGCCAATAACTTACCAGATTTTTCACCAAGATCCAGATATTTAGCCTGGTTTTCACCAGGCTGTATTCTGTTTTCTCTTCAGAAGATCTGAATATTCATTCTTGACTAAGAGAAGCTCCTTAAGATCCGACACCGAGGAAGTTGACAAATACCTACTTTCTAACTCCCTAATCCTGCCTACCAGCTCCAACGACCTAGCTAAACGTGTCTTCTTTCTAAAGGAAGCCATTTTGATAAAGTCGCCCCTGAGATAACACTTTAGAGCTCCCCATATCATATCAACTCTAGGGGTGGAGTTCATATTGTCAGCCAGAAAGAGAGATATCCAGGAACTGATTTCTGAGACACCTTGGTGGTCTTTTAGTAACTGAGTATTTAGTCGCCACATAGAGTCACGAGAGTAATCAGGATTTAGGGACATTTGTACCCAAACTATAGCATGATCCGACCGATGATCGGTTCAATACCAGACAGAGAGACATTCGGGAGGAAGAGAGACTGACTAATACCATATCCAATCTTGACTTAGTACCATGTGATTGGGATTGGAAGGAAAAAGTATGACAGGAAGGGTTAGCAAGGTGCCAAGGTCACCCAGACCCAACATCAGATCATTTCCCAGAAAGCTCTCTGGGCAGGGGAAGGCAAGCGTTTGTCTGAGGTTCCCTATCCAGCGTCGATGAAAGGTACATTCAGTCCCCCAGTATAATTTGAGCAGGCAAAAACTGTCAATTTATCCGCCAAAGTCATAAAGAACTCAAGGGTTCCCCGCCACTGGTCCATACACTGAACCAAGAACTATGTTTTCTCCGTTTAGGACACCCTTCACTAGGACATATCTCCCTTCTGGGTCCAGAGAGCTAGGTCTTTGGTAAACAGAACATGCCTTTTGAGAAGAATACGTACCCTTTACTAAAACAAGAGTTCCCAGCAAGATAGAATTGAGAGAAACCAGATCGAGAAAGCAACCTAGCTTCATCGTGACATAGGTGTATTTCCTGCAAAAAGGATATCAATGTGGAGCAATGAGCAGTGGTTAAAAGCCTGACAGACATTTGACGATCCCTAAACCCTCTAACATTTCAAGGCGCTAATTTAACTGTATTTCTAGCCATTTAAAAATATATTAAACCAATCAGATATCCAGACAGAACAGTTATCACATACAGTAGCAAGGTGCACCCCCCATATAAAGGTCTGAAACCCTGAGTCCCATAGTAACCTGACCCAATTGTACAGTCCAAACCAATCAGTAATAACCCAAGAACAAACCCCCAACCTTACAACCCCAGAAACATGTTGAGCTGTCCTAATCCCCGGGAGATAACCTTTTAGGACAGGCCAGAGATCAGACCCACCATCCGAATCATACTCCGTATCTCTCCCTCCCCCCATCCCCAAAAAGCCCAAAAACCGGAAAAATGAAGAAGACCAGTTCTTGGGGAAACAGTCCCCCCATTCCCCATCCCACCGATAGCCATATCAACCAGAAAAAAGCCATTTGAACGAACAGACCTACATACAAAAAAGTTAAATGGAATATCAATCAGTAACCCCCACCCACATACCCTTCCCCAATCAGAATCCTAGGCAATAGAAAGCTGGAAAATGTGGAGAAACCCTCCTCACCCCTAAAAATCAGAGAAACCAGTACTATAGCGTGCCATATGTTAACCCCCACAAACAACCCCAACTATAAACCCCAAAAAACTATATACAGTTGGAAGTCCGAGCAAATATAGTCCAAGATATAGTCTGTCACCCTGATCACGAACATCCTTAATCCCCATGAGCCTCCAACCCCCAGGCCGGAAGCAAGTACCCATATACTGCAAAGAACAGGTGTACCCTAATTGAAGAAAAACCCAACGATAATAAGCCCAATCCTTCCCCAACCCACCCGGGCAGAGGTTAGCTATCCCCCAACACGGCTCGCAATTCCACATCCAGCGAGCAAGCCCACTAAGTCCTCCACCCCCACAGCTGCCTTCCCCCACCCCAGCCCTCCGACATAAATAAAGCAAAGCAAGGCAAAACAGAGAAAAGAGGTAGGCATGAGGAAGGAAAGGAAAGAAAAAACAGAACAGATAGGAGAGCATCTAAATCCCAAGCTATAAAAATAAAAGCCAGGCCCCAATCGCCCCAAATGAGCCAGCATAAGTCCCATCATCTCCCCACCATAGCAAGTGATTGGCACACCTACCCGAGTCCACATAGACCATGGATAGCAAAAGGTCCAGTCATTCATATGCCAATCCAAGTGGGCGATAGGGAGAGCTCGCTGGGACAACCAGATCAAGGGTTGCTGTTTCCGAGGGGACCGCTAAAAACCACAGGACCCAAAGCCGTCCGTCATCCAGGAAGTTCCCACCGAGCCGCAACGCTAAACAAAAGTTCCAGGCCGGGGATGCAAAGCGCAAACACGAACCGGGGCCAGCAAAGACCCAATCCCAGCGATCCATCTCCTTCCAGCCCCAACAGACAGCCCACGGAGAGGACCCAAGAAGAAAGACCAGGACAGCCAGAACACCGAGGAAAAGGATGACAGAGAGAACAGATACAGAGGTAGGTGAGAAAAGGATAGCCATTCACAAACGAGAGGCCAGAAAACCAAACAACCAGGGAAAAACCAGACACAGGCAAAAGTCTAAAATAAGAAAAAAGGTCAATTCAAGAGAGCCCTAAAGCAGCCATCCAGAGTTAACAGTGAAGTCTTTCAGCCAGGCCCTTTAAACAGGTCAGGCAGTCTATTGGCAAGTTCCTTATGGGCAGCTTCGGGAGTGCCAAAACTGGTAGATGTACCTCCGACAGTCACTTTTAAAGTTGCAGGGTATACCATCCTGAATGGGATCGCTGCAGCTATTAACTTTTGCACGACAGGGTGGTACGCTGCTCTCTTCTCCCGGATTTCTTTAGGTAGGTCCTGGGCAATTCGGATCTTCGATGCTCCCCACAGAATCTCTTTCAGTTCTCGGGCCTTCAGAAAAACGTGCTGCCTTTCCACATAACTGAGGAACTTCATGATGACCGGGCGTGGGGGAGATCCAGCTGCAGGTCGAGGGCGCAATGAGCAATGAGCCCTTTCAAGGTGGTAGGAGGTACTAATACGGAATGAGCCCACTATTTTAATGAGGAATTTTGCAGGAAAGCCACGAGGTCTGGGTCTTCTTCCAGCTCAGGGAGGCCCATTATCAGCAGGTTATTTCGGCGGTTTCGCCCTCCAAGTCCTCAGTTTTAAGCTGCAGCCTCTTCACTTGCTGCCTGAGCTCGACTATCTCCATCTCGGCCCTGGATCTCCACTGCTCCGAGGAAGCAACCCTGACCTCCACATCCGAGACATTTTTAGAGACAGAGGAGAGGTCATTGCGTAATGACTTGAGCTCTCCAGTCAATTCCACAAGAAGGTCCTTCAGAGGGTTGAGTTCTTGGAGGAATTTATCCTCCGTCAGTGGGGTGGGTTGCAGTATCTTATCTCGTCTGCGGTCCGGCCTAGTAGGGGCCTGGTTTCTTTGCTTTGCGGCCTTCTCCGGGATGCAGGGGAGTGTAGATTAGGGCCTGCTTCCCATCCACCTCCATCGCGACCCAGCAAAGGCTTAATTTCTCGAGATGAAATCGCCAAATGATGGCAGGCTATTAGTACTGCTGCTTTCTGGTTAAATTTACCGAAAAACTTGGGATGTACTATAAAATTGCACAATAAAGGCAGCCAGAGGGGGGAGCTCAGTATCCCAGCTGCTGCTTAGATGGATGCCATCACGTGACTCCGTCAGGACCGAATAATGCCATGACAGTGATTGAATTCATGAGGAGGGGTACCAGTAACCCCATCCCGAAAATGTGGTGCCAAAATTTAAAAAAATGCACATGATATGCACCAAAGTTGAAAAACTATTTATGCCATTATACAGCTTACCAGCATTTCTTTAGTTCGTGGTCGGCTTTTTAAGAGTGCAGATGTGTTCCAGGTCAACTGAAGATCATCACGCTATGCTCTAAAGGTAAGTATAAATTGAGGGGGTCTGGGGAGGCAGGGTGTGCAGAGGGTGGGACTGGGTTGGGGACGGCCACTGGAGTCGATGAGGGACCATTTTCTGCTTTTCAGGTGCTAGGGGAAAAAAAAACATTGTGGGATGGTTTTTCTTTTACAGGGGCATTTGGCATGCTGGTGTGGGCTCCCAGCATGCCACCTGAATGTTTTTGTTTGGAGGGGTTCTGTAGCCAATGGGGGTGGGCTCCTGCCTGTCGGCAAATTAAACTGGTAAGGGGGGGAAATGATGCCGAGGGGGATTGGGCACCTCCTCAGCACACACTTCAAATGGGGGGGTTGCATTATGCTGACAGGGAGTGGGCTCTCCCGTCGGCAAATGAAAGTGGATCAGGGCACTCTGTGGTGGCATGCCGCCATGTTTTGATTTTGTAAACTGGTTCACCAAGAAAGGCACGCTGCATGAGAAGTTTGGCTCTCATTGCAGCAGACCTTTTGTTTGATCTGGTGACCAGTTTACGTGTTGCTGTTCAGTGCCTGCAGCTGCCGTGCCTGCTGGAATGAGGGCGCACCTACTGACGTGTGCCCTGCATTCACCACAGTGACCGCACCTCCAAATCTGTTACTAATGCAATATGTTGGCTGGCTGACTAAAATCTAAAAGGTCTTACCCCAACTCATGGCGTTTGCTCCTCTTATATGAACCAAGATGCCACTAAGGTGCACACCGGCATTAAACATTGGTGGCTCTATTGTTATAGACCCTCCAGCTGTAGCTTCAGTGTTCAATGCATTTTTTCACCAACTGCATATCAACACTCATGTCCTCTTTTCCCGCTCCAACCTCCTTCACCTCCACCCCTACTCTTCCATCCCACAGAGCCTCCCAAGACCCTCCCCCCACCTCCTAATCTCTTTCCTTCCATCACCCCTATAAAAGTACTAAACACCCTCCAGGCACTAAACCCTTCCAAGGGCAAATGCCCCTCTGGCCTTGATTCCAAAATGCTGTACTTATTGGCCCTGGCCATCGCCACCCCTCTGGCTGCCCTCTTGAATCTATCTTTCTCTCTAGCCACCATCCCATCTGAATGGAAGCTCACCACTGTCATCCCTCCCCCAAAGGCAGGGACCCCTCTGCCCCCTGGTAGCTTCTGTCCTATTTCTCTCCTCCCTATATTGGCCAAGCTGCAGGAACACCTTGTCATCTCTTAACTCTCATCCTACCTTGACTCCTCATCCTTCTTCTCACCTTACCAGCCTGGTTTCAGGAAGTCTCACTCTACCACCACCTCCCTGCTGAGGCTCACTAACAGCATTCTCTCCACCATGGATAAAGGCCATATCACCTCAGCAATTTTGTTGACCTCACTAAGGCATTCCAACACTGTCTCATCCCTCCTTCTGACTAAGCTCCAAAATGCAGGACTTTAAAGGGTTCTGAAAGAACTCTTAAAACTGAAAGTGGACAAAGCAATGGGGCCTGACGTGATTCACTCAAGAATTCTAAAAGAACTAAGGGTAGAACTAGTGACACCACTGACTACCCTTTTAACAAATCATGGGAGGATGGTGTGGTACCAGAGGACTGGAGGAAGGCAGGCTGATTCCCTTCACAAAAGTGGGAGCAAGACAGAGGCAGGAAACAACAGACCTGTTAGTTTGACCTCAGTAGTAGGGAAAATGATGGGATCACTTCTAAAGAAAAGAATTGTTGAGTTCCTAGTGGCCAATAGGGCACAGTACCCAAGGCAGCATGGATTCACAGCAGGACATTGATGTCAGATGAATCTAATAGATTTCTTTACTGGATGACCAATGTAGTAGACCAGGGAGGGACTGTGGACATGACCTACCTAGACTTTGGCAAGGTGTTTGACACAGTCCTCAAAGAGATTAATATACAAGTTAGACAGCCTTGAGTGGGTCCCAAAGTGGTAGTCTGGGTAAAAATTGGCTGGACAACAGGATACAGAAGATAATAGTAAACAGAGTCCACTCTGAAGAAAGGAGGAGGTTACTATATGGGGTGCCGCGGGGTTCAGTACTGGGACCAGTCCTCTTTAACATTTTATAAGTGACACTGCAGAGGACTGTAAGGAAAAGTATGTCTCTTTGCAGATGACACAAGATCTACAACAGGGTTGATACAGAAGGTGGGGTGGAAAGGATACAAAGGGACTTGGCAAGGATGGAGGAATGGTCAAACATATGGCAGCTTGGATTCAATGCAAAAAAAGTGCAAAAAAGTGCAAAGTAATGCACTTGGGAAACAAAAGCCCAGGGGAAGGGTACACAATGGGCGGGGTAAGATAATAACAACAACAAAAATGGAAAGGGGCTTGGGGCTAGTCATATCAGACGACCTTAAGGTGGGCAAGCAATGTGAGAAGGCAGTAAGGAGGCTGGTGGGATACTGGGATGCATAGGGAGAGGCATCAATAGTAGAAAACAGGAAGTTGTTATCCCTCTGTACAGACAGCTGGTGAGACCCCATCTGGAGTACTGTGTGCAGTTCTGGAGACCCCATCTCTTCAAAGACATAGACAGAATGAAGGCTGTCCAGAGGAGGGCAAATAAAATGGTGCAGGGTCTGCAAGAGAAGCCATATGAGGAGAGACTAAAGGAGCTTAATGTGTATACCCTTGAGGGGGGGCACGAAAGGAACTTTCAAGTGCCTCAAGGGAATCAGAGTCCAAGAGGGTAGCATCTTTCAGAAAAAGAGATGTGCAAGAACAAGGAGGCACAATTTGAAGATAGAGGATAGCTCAGAGATGATGTGAGAGTATTTTTCATGGACAGGGTTGTGGATACATCAAACAGCCTTCCTGAGGAGATAGTGGAGTCAAAACAGTGGGAAAATTCAAGAGTGCATGGGACGACATAAGACAATTCTAGGGGTTGGGGGTAGGAGGAAGTAGGCTGTTGGTTAACTAGGATGCACCCTATCCATTAGGAAGGAAATGGGCGACTAGGTGGGTCAAACAGTCCTTATCTGCCATCAAATTCTATGTTTCTATATATATTTGTACAATAGGGTGAAGGAATAACACTCTCAATAAATGTGGTTATGTCACCACTGATGAATATCACTAGCATGATGTAGGCACTGTGGAATATCTCAACAAATATTCCACAGTGTCTACATCGGTGATATCCTCACTGTGTGACGTCTCCAAATGCACCTTCCTCCCCAGACTACTTTTCTCACCACAAATCTATAAATACATCCATCATCTAAAAGCGATTTAAAAAGGAAATTTAATTTCACTAGCAACAACTGTAACTAAGCATATCACAACTTCTCCATACTGAAGTCATGCTTGAAATATTGCAACTGCAATAACTTTATGAACTGGTACTCCGAGTCAGATCTCAGACACAACTAACATAAACGGCCAATGTAGTTGATCTGTACACCAGAAAACACTGCCCCAGAATGTCTCACAATCTAAAACAATTCCATACCAGCATTTTATTTGCGACGTCTACCTCAGTCTTCAGCATGCCTCTACATATGGAATCAAAAGTCAGGGAGCCGCACTGCCGGAAATCAGAACCACATTGGATTACCAAATGAAACAGAAACCCAACTGATTAAACAGCACAGGAGATGCAAAACAAAAGTAACACCATAAAATAAGCACATAAAATGAATACTGCACAATAAAAAAAAAAGACCTACCATAAAAAAAAAAAAACATCAGGAAGACTCCTGACGAACTCCTCCCACTGAAATGAAACACCCAATCAAATCACAGAACTAAAGACAGCACAACCAATCACACAGTACAACCAAGGCAAAACACCAATCACTCAACACAAAACAACTCCCTTTCAACAGCCAACTAATAACATTACCAGACTCACTCCCATTCACAACACACACCTCAATACCAAAAATCAAGCATACATTTACAGGAAGAACACCGCAAAACAAAATAAAATCACAAAAATGCAGAACTAAAACTGTCATTACTCTATCCCCTATTGTATAAATCACACACATGATGTGCAGACCATGGGAAATGGCAATATTCTCACTCCTGCATCATGAGGCATGGATATCTCACTCTGCAAGAGTGAGAATATTTTCCATATCCCACTCCTGGCCATCATGTATCCCCCATATATATTGTTACAGGGTGTGGAACCATCAGAATAATGTATATAGGGATGGTTAAAGGGCATGTAACCATCGGGATTATGAGGAAGACTCATGAGGAGTCAAAGTGCTGAGTGGTTGGAAGGAACAGTTTTTGCTGTAGATACTGCTTTATTATTTTTTTGCCACAGTGCAATAAATTTGAATTGCTTAACTTGGTTTGGTCAATGGTTTCATTTGGGTCTTGACTGCCACAACAGAGGTTTGGAGTTTAATGTATAGTATATATAAGGATGGTTACGGGGCATGGATTTACAAGATAATGTATATATATATATATATATATATATATATATATATATATAGATGCGGGTATGCAACTATCAGGGTGATGTGTATTTAAGGATGGTTCAGGGCATGTAACCATTAGGGCAGTGTACATATAAGGATGATTACAGGCATGGAATCATTATGATAATGTATGTATAAAGATGGTTACATGGCAGGAATCATCATGATAATGTATCCAGGAGGTTGAGGGCATGGGAGGAAGGGGGCTGGGAGGGTTTGTTACTGTCATTACCTGTGCTGTGACTTATGTGTTTGTAATTGAAAATGTAATAAAACATTTTACATTTAAAAAAAAAGGATAATGTATCTGTAAGGATGGTTACATGGCATGTAAAATATAGCAGTGGGAGGTGAGGATAAACAGACAAGCAATCCATAAGAGTTAATTAGGGGTAATAAAATTACATCCTCAGGAGGGGATGGTGGGTGATAAGGCTGGTGGCAGGGTTGAATAAGACCCTATCCCATTTGTTATGTAAAAGATTATGTAGAAAGAGGAAATGCAAGGATCTCTTTTATCCGCTTCTGTTCTGTCTCTTATCTTTCTGACTTCTGCAGTCAAATTGTCTTGTAAGACCTAGAAACTAGCCACTCTGATGGTCTTGCCATTCCCTCCCCCTCCTCCTGTCTCTCTGCCTTCACTTGCTGTTTCTATCTTTTCTTCCCCCTTGCTTAGCTGAAGTTATAAAATATGTGTGAATCTTTCTGTGAAACTGGGATACCTTGGTTTGAAAATGTTTATGGGTATATTGTTAAAATGATTGCAAAGCACTATTTAGAGCTCAAGGGGTTAACCTGTGATGCTGATTTGCAAAATCTTTTGCAGAAGCTGTCAACAGGAGGTCAGTTCTGGGACACCGTGTACTGTTTTGTTGTACCTGCAAGGAAGGAAACTGACAAGAACATTTGAAATTGACAAGAACATTTTCTGAAAACCAGAATGTTCTCTTAACTAGTTCCCAAAGACTTATAATCAGAGCAACAATACTTCTGCTCGAGAGAGAGAGAGAGAGAAGAAGCAAGACTGAAATTTGAAATTCAAGATATCCTCAGACAAATGACTTTGTTGTCTGTGTTTGTTCTGCCTGTGTAAATAGTTATACTAAACATTTTATTTTTATTTTGCTGTTATTGGAAAAATAAAATGCTACATATATTTTTACTTGCTCCTGGTCTTCCTATGCTTCCCAACCTGTGTCTCAATAACAGATGGTGTTAGCAGTTGGATGTAGCTTTTCACACCATCAAGGCTGCATTATGTTCAACCCTTGTTTTAAGAAACCTAGACTTTGAGAAACCATTGTTTTACAGTCAAAAGCATGAGAGGTAGACCTAGGTGCAGTTATGAGTCAAAATATAGATGGGAAGGAACTTCCCATTCTATATATCAGTAGGAAATTGCATAGCAGAAAAAAATGGTACTGCACCATTGAAAATACATGACTTGCAGCAAAGTGGGCCATGGTGTCCATTATGTTTTATTTGCTAGGAGTTGATTTTGTACTTCTAACCAGTCATAATCATCTCTGTTGGCTTAACCAAATGAAGGATAACAATTCCAGAATCACAAGGTGGTATCTGGTACTACAGATATTTATATTCAAGGTGACACACAAATCTGGAAAAGAGAATGTCAATGCTGATTTTCTTTCAAGATATGGATCAGAAATTGAGAATTCCAAAGGTTGAAAAACATGTGTGAGTTTAAACTTTACTGTTTGCTGTGCTGGTTGTTATGGAGAAAATGGATACTGCATAAGCTGAGAACTGTAAAGATTATAAGCTAATGTTAAAGGAGAAATTAAAAAAAATGGAAATCTGTTTTTTAAAACAGGTTCCCCTTAAAGAAGGGGTATTTTATTTTTATTTATTTATTGCAATCTTGGAGACACTAATTGAGCTGGAAGCTCTTTACATAGGTTCCACATCAAAAGAAGTTACAGAGAGGTACAGATTATGCTGCCAACTGGACTGTTAGCAACATTTAAATGAATGGAGTGATAAGTCAGTACATTAAGCAATATATCCAGAAAGGCAAAAGCCAGGCAACATCAAATTACAATCAACTATGGCCACATGAGATGGTGACATACAGTGAACAATCATTTTCAGACAAAGTGGCACATGTGGGGGTAGGAGTAAGTAGGGAGGACATTACATAAGTAGGGAAGAGAAACCCATGTAGCTTGGTGGGTAGAGGATTGTTCAGCTAGGAGAGTAGAGACCGGGGAGAGGTGGGGAGAAGATCAGCCTAGTAGGCTTGGTCAGCAGGTGGGACAGTGAAGGGAGAAAGTAAGGAATCGGCCTAGGGGGCCTTCTCATAAGGCTAATCAGGATGGTGGGGAGGGTAAGAAGAAAGTGACTGAGGTAGGGGCGGAGGATGGGAATCAAGGGAACACTCCATTTTAAGTTGCTCCCTGATCCTCACTGCCAATTCTATCCCTTTGTGCCTTCTTTGTAGATATCCATCCCTCCCTAGTGAACACAGAGGCAAAGTACTCGCTAAATACCTCTGCCTGGTCCCTCGCCTCTTCCACCCACCTCCTTCTGATCTCAATCTGCTGAGATTGCCCTTAGTTTTCTCCGGTCCCCAATGGCGGAAAAACCCTTTCCCCTCCATGTATCCCTGTGCCAGCCGCTGCTCTTTTACTTGACTTTGCTCCCCTCACCATGGGTGACTTTTCTAGATGCAAGATGGTACATTTCCTTATCCTATCCCTCTTGTTGTTTTATATTTTTGTAGTCCGCCTTCTTTTCTTTGACTGCTACCTGTACCTCACTGGACCACCAGCATGGTTTATGTGACCTTGCTCCCTTACGTTTCAACTTAGGCAGATCCTGACTGCCTTATAAGTCCCGTTTATGACCTCCATCTCCTTTCCACTCTTGTCATTGATATAATCCCCTTCAAGTGATCCTTGAGAATATTTCCCATGCCACAAAGTCTGCCCCTGAAGTCCACTGCCAGTGTGCTAGATCTCACACCCCTCCCCCCATGCTTATTTGAAACCAGACAGTATTGTGGTTGCTCCCAGTCAGGGGTTCCTGTACAACCAGGTCCCTTACCAGATCCCCATCTGCCAGAACCACATCAGGACATGCCCCTCCCTTGTGGGCTCCATCACATGCTGTGTTAAGAACACATCCTGGAAGCCATCCAGCAGCCTCTGCTCCTTGGCCACCTTAGAGGACATGGTTCCCCAGTTTGTACCTAGCATATTAAGGTCCCCCATCAAAACCACTCCTTCCTTTTGGTCCACACTGGGCAATGATGTTGTCCAGCAAACCATCCTCTAGAACATCACTCATCCCAGGGGGCCTATATACTACACCCAGCTTGACCTTATCTCCTGCTGGGGATCGTAAGGTGACCCATAAGGCCTCCACGTTTCTCTCTGCCTCTTCTACCCTAGCAATTTCTATGTCATCTCTAATGAACATAGCCACTCCACTCCCTCTGTCCTCCTTTCTATCCTTCCTAAGCATGGTGTACCCCTGCACGTTTAGATCCTAGTCATGGTTTTTGTTGGCCCACGTCTCCGTAACCTCCGCCACATCCACCCCCCCTGAACAGCATGGCCTGGAACTCCTGGCAACTTGTTTCCCAAGCTCCTGGCATTTATTAACACCAACCCACCCTTATCCCTGATCCTCTTTGTCAGACCCCACCCAGGTTCCTTATACTTTCATCCTCCTCTGCTCCTCCTGAAACCTCCACCCGAGTCTGTTTCACCGCTCCCCCCCTTGGGCTTGAAGGCTACTCCCTCATCTGGAGAAGGGCTTCTGGTCAGCCAGTCCCTTATCCCTTCCCCCTCACAAGTTTAAACTCCACCTTTCTTGATTGTGGTCAGCCATCCCTGTTTAAGGACTTCCTTCCCTAATGGGGCAAGATGAAACCTGTCCTTGGCATATAGTCCCTTATCCTCCCAAACTCCATTCCAGTTCCTAAAACCCCAACCCACTCTCTTCACCCACTTTCTGAGCCAGTCATTAACCTCTGTATTCATTTTTTACTCCACTGGGGCCTTTGGTACTGGCAATATCTCTGAAAAGGAAATGTTGCATCCATTATTCCAACAGACTCTGGCAAGTTCTTGGAACCTTGCTTGGATTTCAAAGCTATTTCCCTCTAGATCGTTAGTTCCAAATGCCAGAAATCGGTTTCCTCCACAATCCCTAACCATTTCATACACCATGAACTTTGCTATGTGCACTGTCAGCCCAGAGATACTCACTACCTTCACCTAGCTATGGCATCCACCCCCCTGTCCCTCCCACTGGATACCCCTAATCATTGAGTCTCCCAATAACAGAACCTTAACACCACCATCATCCTTATGGTTACCTCCACTATGCCGTCTTAGCCCCCCATCCCCCTTTATTCATGATCTCAATTCCATGGAGTCTTCCTGCCTTATTAGAGACCCCTTGTCACCCTCCTCTTTCTGCCTCCTCATTATTTTGCCCATAACTCAAACCCCTCTGAATAGGTGTCCCCTTAACCCTCTCTTATCCGAACCATTTGTCCTGGCCCTGATGGTTTCCTTCCCCCACCACCTTCTTCCCCCTTGTAATAGTACCCCTGCCTCCAGAGGCTCTCTGTGGTCCCCTTTGGCTAGGCCCCATCCTTGGTGACTCCCCACCAGAAGGGGCTCCTCTCCACCTCCTTGTCTCCCAGTTTCTCTCAATCATGCTCTCCTCCTCATGTCTGCAATATGTTGCATCTCCCCATTGCTTAACATTTAAGTTCCCCTTCTCCTGGAACTATTTCTATCCTTTCCATTGCCAGTCTGTGATGCCCTATGGGTATCGACTCCCTCCCTCGGCCTCTGTATAAGTTTCCTCCTTTCCACCAACCCCTTCCTCCTCCTAGGTTGTAGTACTCAAATTTATTGTTACACTATATGTCAGCCTCCATAAAGTAACCTGAGTTTCCCTGACTGCACCTCTAAACTGTCCCTCTTCTTCCCCTCTTGCTCTGTTCACCTTAGGAGCTCCCTTCCCACAGTCTGCTGTTTTAGGCTTCTGCACAATAGCCCCTCCTGACTCTTCCCCCACCACTCTCTTTGTATTCAGAATGTTCACCCTGTATGCTTTCCCCTTAGCATCAACACCCCTATCTAAGGGTCTTCTGTCCCTAATATCCCCCCTCCTGCTTGCTGTAACATAACATCCTGTAATTTCAGAGTGTTGCCCCAGCCTCCCCTCAGTCCCACCCTTCTGCTGCCCATATTCATGCCCCTTTTCCTTGGACACCCCCCAGCTCCCCCAGCTTACTCCTTAACCAATATACCTCACTCCTGATACAAGATAGCTGTCTACAGAGTGGGCAGCCTCCCTCTCCAGGCCCAATTGAAATTGTGCCACCCCACAGCCTGTGCAGCCTGCAACCCTTCAAAGATGCCTGCCATGGTGGAATATGGCCACCCTGTTTATCCCCTCTGTTTATAATGGCACACCCCTTTTCTCAGTCCCTTTCCCTGGAATACAGTTTCTCTCTATACTGACTGCAGTTTTTACAAACCCAATTTCAACCCCACCAATAAAGTTCCCTAGTCTCACAAACACATACAGTCCAGTGTGTGTTCAGTCCCACTAACATGTGTGTATGCAGACATCAGGTACCGTATGATGTTACAAGCCCACCAGCTCCTGTTGTTCAATTTCAGTCCCAAACAGAAATACTCAGCCCTTCAATCCAACCCCAGTGGCTTTTCAGTATTTAAGAAAGCCTACAAAACAGGATGGGTGGCAGGGCTCTTACCAACACCAGGCAAACAGCACATTTAAATTTCACTCTAATTATCACTGCCAAACAACTGTTCCCAAGCCTCAAAAGTTACAATATCACAGCCCAAGTAACAGTTCTAACTCAAGGTAATAATTTTTAACACATAGAACTAATTTCATTTACAAAACTATTCAAATATTTCAGTTAAAACAGAATATAATCCCAGACCTCTGTCCTTACCGGCCTCCTGCTTATGTTCCCAACTGAACAATGAAAGACAAGGTAATTCCTGCTAAAGACAAGGTAATTCCTGTTAATGTCCCTTCCCCCTAACACCAGGCAAACAACATATTTCAATTTCACTCTAATTATCACTGCCAAACAACTGTTTCCCAAGCCTCAAAAGTTTCAATATCATAGCCCAAGTAACAGTTCTAACTCAAGGTAATAATTTTTAACACATAGAACTAATTTCACTTACAAAACTATTCAAATATTTCAGTTAAAACAGAATATAACCCCAGACCTCTGTCCTTACCAGCCTCCTTCTTATGTTCCCAAGTGAACAATGAAAGACAAGGTAATTCCTGCTAAAGGCAAGGTAATTCCTGTTAATGTCCCCTCCACTAACACCAGGCAAACAACACATTTAAATTTCACTCTAATTATCACTGCCAAACAACTGTTCCCAAGCCTCAAAAGTTACAATATCACAGCCCAAGTAACAGTTCTAACTCAAGGTGATAATTTTTAACATATAGAACTAATTTCACTTACAAAACTATTCAAATATTTCAGTTAAAACAGAATATAACCCCAGACCTCTGTCCTTACCAGCCTCCTGCTTATGTTCCCAAGTGAACAATAAAAGACAAGGTAATTCCTGTTAATGTCCCTTCCCCCTAACACCAGGCAAACAACATATTTCAATTTCACTCTAATTATCACTGCCAAACAACTATTCCCAAGCCTCGAAAGTTTCAATATCTCAGCCCAAGTAACAGTTCTAACTCAAGATAATAATTTTTAACACATAGAACTAATTTCACTTACAACACTATTCAAATATTTCAGTTAAAACAGAATATAACCCCAGACCTCTGTCCTTACCAGCCTCCTGCTTATGTTCCCAAGTGAATAATATATATCGATATATTGTTGAAATGATTACTAAACACTATTTGGAGCTCAAGAGGTTAACCCAAGATGCTGGTTTGCAAAATCATTTGCAGAAGCTCTCAACAGTAGGTCAGTTCTGGGACACCATGTACTTTTTGTTGTACCTAGAAGGAATTAAACTGACAAGAACATTTGAAATGGACAAAATCATTTTCTGAAAAACAGAATCTTCTTTCAATGATCTCACAGACAAAGACTTATAAAAGAGCAGCAATAATTCTACCAGAGAGTGCGAACAAGACTGAAACTTGAAATTAGAGATATCCTCAATGACAGACTTTGTTTTCTGTGTTTGTACTGCCTTTGTAAATAGCCATACTGAACAATTTTATGTTTTATTTTACTGTTATTGAAAAAATAAAATGCTACTTGTAAATTTCATACCTGGCCCTGGTCCTCCTATGCTTCAGACCTGTGCCTCAATGACAAGGGTGCAATGAAAATGGATAAGTGATAACAAAATTATAGTAACTGTTGTGGAAGGCAGGGGACAAGGAGCTATAAGAATGGGAAGAGGAATGGAAATAAAACTTTAGATTCATTGTAGAAGGGATAAGGGTTCATCAAGGGTAATGGAAATGGGTACTAAAACAAAGCTGCATGGAGAGGAAGTAATACAGTGAAACATGTAATGGAAGGGGCAGAAATAAAATGTTGGTGGAGGATATGGAAGGTATGCCAGTGAGCAGGGAAATGAAATGAAATGCATGTGGTCGATAAGGGGGCGGTGTGAGTAGAAGGGGTTAAACAAACTTTGGTTGGTAGTGAGGCTTGTATATATGGGTAGGAAAAAGATAATATTAAAATACCAAGTTGGGTGTGGGCATGTAAGGAATAGGGATGCCACCACGTAATGGAAAGTGGGGACTGAAGTATTATGAGACACAGACAGAGAAGGATGCTTCACTGTTGGGGTAGAATAAATGCTGCTCCTTACTGAAAGAGGAATAAAGAGAAATAAGGGTGCTGCCAGGTTGGTGAAAGAGGAAAGTCTATGGAAAATTGGTAATTAAAAACATAGAAATTCTTTAGCAACCTATGTGGAAGTAAGAGTGGTGAAAGGTCTAAATGTTAGGAAATGCACAGCTAGAGTTCTTGAATTGATAAGCATAAAATCACCTGATTTTTGTAAAGTGAGGTAATAAAGTTTCATAGTTCACTTAATAGTTGTAGGCTGCAGTTTTGTAAAGCGTCTGCTCTTGGACAATTTTGTTGAAAAGACACAGTGCTGACTTGTGAGCCTTAACACTTTCCTGTTTTTCAGTGCTTTGTCCATGACCCTTGTGTTTACATTAATATAGCCCTTTTACATGAGTTCTATCCATAGAGTCAAAAGGCAATGGGGAACAGTGCTAATGTTTGCTAAGGAAATGTTTGCCTCCTACCTGTGGAAACCTGTAGAGTCCTAGAATTCTAGCCATAGGGAGTGATGTTGCTGACAATGCATCTCCAATGATGGCCACAGTTGAAGAGTTTGATTGACAGCTGTAATTTGGAACTGGAGTCTTCCTTCCTGACAGCTGCCACATCAAGCCTTGTAGTGCCATAGCCTCCACAGTACAGGAATCATATACCATGTATCCAAGAGTAAGGTTTGGCAACAAGTGTGGATTTCGGTTAATCTCCTCAATTGCGAATGTAATTATCAAGACCCACTGGAAATTTCGGTATTCAAATCTAAAAACAGATTGTATTCATTAGTCGATAAAAGTTTTACATTGACACAAAGTTTTACTCCTGACACTGGTGACCTCTGCTCGCTCCCTTGGCTCCTCTTTGAGGGGGCCTCCTGGACATTCCCAGGGTTCGGCTCAAGACCTCAGGAGATTGTGCATTTAGTGTCTCTCGGCCAAACCTGTGGAATTTGTTACCATCTTCTGTCCAGGAATCTCCCTCAGTCGAGGTGTTCAAGCAGAGGCTGAAGGCCCACCTCTTTGTGCTGGCTTCTTGAGTACACTCTGTACTAGTCTCTGCTGTGATAGTTTGAACCCCCTTTTAATCCATTTTAAATTTGTATATATTTAAGTATTGCTACTGTATTATTTATCTATGGAGTCTTTTGTTATGTCTTGTTTTAAATATTGTTAGGTGCCCAGAGCCCTTTGGGATTGGGTGCCATATAAATAAAATTGCCTTGCCTTGCCATTCAACTCTGCTATTTTTTTCAGTTCCAATTTTCACCCCATATATCATTGAGTATTAATGCCCATGAGAGCCTTGGATAAAAGACTCATTCAAAAATGTGATGTATTTTAATTAATCAGTAAAGTCAGGGTGCATACATGTATGGTAGTATCCAATAAGTCATACAGGGTACTTACAAGTACTATAGTATCCAATAATTCATACAGGGTACATACATGTACTGTAGTGTGCAAATATTCATACAGGGTACATACAGGTATTGTAGTGTGCAATAATTCATATGGGGTAC